>UZAN01046290.1:14201-29588 GCA_900618425.1 Echinostoma caproni
AACTTAATTTACATCGAACGATAAACACCAATCCCGTGATAATGTCATTCCCAACTTCTCATCCGTGGTGTTTACATTTGACCGGTCTACTAGAGATACCAACGAGCACGTTCAAAACGGGTGTGTGTACTTCACAGCTAATGGAATCAGTTATGGTATCTAGGAACGGATTATATGTTGTATTTAAACCTAGACTGGGCTGGGCAGAAACTGCCAGATCTCGGTGGCAGCTGTTTAAGAGTGGCGGAACGAAATTCACAGTTCAGTTCAGTTCAGTTTGCACAACCATTAACCATGCAGTATCGTGCGCCGGTTTTGGTTGCTATCTTTCGGCTACTCATTTGTATGAACATTGAACACGAAAATTGGCACATCAATGTGGGTATTTATAATCTAGCCTGAAGCACATCACGCGTATGCCACGAGGAAACAACAAACGATATTCCCCGAATTAGATCCAACAAATGATGCAGTCAGTTGCGTGTTGAGCTACCGGGAACAAATTACCCCGTAAGATAAATCTATGGTTTTATGGGAGTCTGCTGTTAATTAGGTTAAAAGGGATACAAATGGTGAGTTTGAAACAGGTTAGGTCAATTTGTATACTAAGTACAAATGCATGTTCTGGGTAGTTCGCTGATCGCCGAGATTCAGGGACTGACACAAGCAGCTAAGCTGCCACAGGATGAACCGACCACGACCAACCCTAACGGTCTGGTTTCTTCAAGTGATAATCCAAACGACGCCTCGAAAATACCGTTCGCATTTCACTTGATTATAAAGCCGCTTTGCTGTTTGTCGGTTGCGCTTGGTGAAGAGTGTCAATCGTAAGAACAGTCACTGACAAGACAACTAGGAGTGAATAAGAGCATGTCGTGGGTACCTTGAAAATAGCTGATTCGGTAAGGTAATGACACACAGTAGATCTCTCTCGGTTGATTCGGACTTGATACAGCGACTTTGGATTCTGTTTCTTACGAATGGTCGAAAATAAATTCATGTATTGCTAACCGAGGAAGCAGGATATGAATTGAGTGTTACCATTAATACAAGAGCTTAATTTTTTGTGCTAGATTATTTTAGCATACCATCCAAAGAATAAGCGCACTTCCTGAAAACAAACCTTGTTCCGAGACAACCAATCAGATTGAAGATTTGTCAGAATCCACAGACAATCAAGACAGTTGACAGGGATCCAGTCAACTCATCATCCTATGTATGTCAAGAATTCCTTCCCTTCCTTTCTTAGAAATAGGCATGACATTAGTGCTACTAATGAATGCTTATACACTTCTAACTGTGTTCTGTTTCACGATCTGTGAAATCGCTGTGACTGAAAGATAAAGTTGGTGAACGATTATTTGGGAACCCGTGCATCGAAACAATCCGTGTGGTTACATCACTATTCGTTATAAATACGGGATCGGTACATGTGCAACTTGTGACAAGCTTGAAATCAGTCACGTACCTTCACTGTATCCAACTCTTGAAGGATCATTGTGTCCGTCAGATTGTCAAACAGACCGTCCGTGCCAACGACCAACAAGTCACCCGGTTCAACGTTGATGGAACTTTGAGCGGCTTGTGTGGGTCTGTAAGAGGAGGGTTGGATGCGATAGAACACAAACATGTAAAGGGATCTTTCAAAGACTTGCTCAGAACGATTTTTTAGTAAACACACAGTATTGTGTGATGAACGGCAAAAGGAATAAGCCCAATAAAAAAATAACCACAGTCCATTCAGGATAACTAGTAAAATAAGACCTGAGACTTCGGGTGGTGAAGCACATGTTACACCAGGTTAATCGTGGTACTGAGCCGGACGATAGGAAAAGCTGCGTATGACCAAAGTTGGGGGACAGTGGCAGGATTCGAGCGGTGCACCATAAGGCTCCAAGCATCCCCGTGATAACAATCGCTTGACAACCAGCACATATTTTAAAAGAACCACCGGCAAAATAATGTAACCCATGGGTGTTGAGAATAATGTGGACCGAAACGGTGCTTGGTAGAACACCGAAATTTCTTTATTTGAGGTAGTGAGAATACTCCACATGCATCTAAAATCACATCAAGTGGTGAAATGTCTTTCAGTAGCTGTATAGAGACATACAAACAGTGAACGGTTAAAGAAATCGATAATCGAAAATTCGGGTTTCGTCTGACTCCAAACTTGGCGCATTTTGAGCATACCCTCGATGATCAACGCCGGGACATAAACCTGTGTAATTTCAAAGCTCAATGAAGCCTCCGAATCGACGACAAGTGATTCAGATAGTTGGTTCGTTCCAATATTCCTGATTACTTTCTAAGGAGCAAGAAAGATAATGAATGCACTGAAAAGCAGGGTAATGATTAAATCAATGCCACTAACCTATTTAATTTTATTCATACTCAGACGACAGGAAACATTCCACGTCAACCAAAAATCACTTGACGTGTTTCGAAGTACCGATGGCCTGAAACCCGATCGAGTTAAGTAACACATGTCCTATCATTCTGTTCGCCAAAAGTTGTCATTATTAATTTGTGATAAGCTGTAAACGTACACAGCAGGACTACAATGACGTTTATACTTGTCAAAAGAATGGGGATTCTTCCCGATTAGCTTTGTTACATGATAATCATGATTAAACTACAAAGTAACTTCGTAATCGAAGGCTCAGATCAATGTGGTGGCTGTACTTGTAAATGTTCTATATGGCGGATCGAATAAGCGTTACATCACACGCGTTGGAGACATGCGACACCGAGCACAATTCCCTGGAATTCACCGTATACTTTTTACGTCAGATTCTTGACGAATCTTGAGAATATAGTGCAGTGACATCTCGCCACCACTTGAATCTTATCTCAAGAGCTGTGCCCCTAGCCCTTGCACTACCAAGTGCTACCGGCGAGGTGAAAGCGTGGTGGCGATTGCTTTAATTCGTGGCAGGAAATATTAGAGCATGGCAAAATGGTTTCTGAGGCATACTATCGCTTTATGTGATAGAGAGATCGCTTGCCAGCCAAAACGCCGCCATGTCCTCAAACATCGTTGATTGTCTGTTACCGCTTATTCAATGAAGTGATGTTCATCTATTCACGGTCCTCAGCCTATCCACAACCTAGAGGAGTGTTAAGAAGCGTAAAGCTCTTTTTTGATTACACACTTTAGTGTCATGAATAACAGACGAGGTACACCCCATAGTCACGAGGACCCGCTGATTCGTAATGGAAACCAGTAATTTAAGCCCCAGAACTTGGAGTAGCGAACCACATAATGTCCCTGTAGGTTAGGTGTGGTATTGAACGGGACGACAGCAAAGCTACCTACCACCAAAGTTGGGTGGCGGGGCTGGAACATCGAACCATAGGGTCCAAAGCACCCCAGCGACAGCGAATAAACCACCGCGCCACAAATGGTCGTAGACTTGAGTAAGCCGACCACCTCCAGGAACTTGGAGGTGTACTGTGCGAAATGTTTTACAAGCATTCCCATTTTTCTCGTGAACACATGTACGTAGAATTACGAAACTGTTTCCGCATACAATACCTCGTCATTATACTGGAGTCGTACACAGATTTAAGCTTTCGCTTGACAAAAGATTCTCTTATCCCGGAAAATGTGCTTGAAGATTGCAAAGTGTATTTAGCGTACTAATGCAGGCCCGAGTTCGATTCTCAGTTGGACCAATGAACTTCAAGCGCAGATCAGGTCTCACCAGGTGGAAACAGCCATGCAATGTTTCCTAGCTGTTGATTTGCTCTGTACACGACGAAATTCATCATATAAAAATTTCCTGCCCTGAGTTGTTTGAGAAAGCAGCCCAGAAAGTTCATTGAATCAACTTGTGTATTTGATACCACTAACGAAACGAGGATTAACATTCTCACTGAATGATGGAAATTTAAAAGAGGCAATCTCCCACTGTATGTCTGAGTGTCATGTTACAGTTCTGAATCAAAAAGGTTGTCACCTTTTGACACGCGATGGTTTCTTTATTCGAAACAACTTTAATAGTAATGAGCTCGAATGAATGTGAACTTTTCATCAACGCAAACAGCATAACACAAGGTCGTAGGCTAAAATTCCGAAATAATCCCATTGTAACATCAGAACACAAGTCCGAAGGCGAACAACTGTTTTCGAATGATTCATAATCGTGCCTGTACAGATCATATAAGGGTTTGTTGTTAGTGGGGACACATTTTCACGCTAAGTCAAAGGGTCATTTGGAATGAGGAGAGGAGAGGGGAGAGGTAAGCTCTATGTGTGTGTGTTCGGGTGAGACTGATTGTGATGGGAGTGGTGGTGGTGATGTTGATGATCAATTTGGGGCCAGGGTAAGTGGAGAGCTTGAACCAGTCGCTTTTGTGCACATAGTTCTGGTGCGAATAGGCGAATGCCTATCGCCTCGTAGGCTAACACAGATAAAACAGGGAGAAACATATATCAACAAGATTAAGTATAAAAAGATTGCCAACAGATTTCACTGAGTAAGGGAAGTTACTTGGAGAGCTTTTTAAGGATGTGGGTTGCAATAAATCGGAGAGGAAACGCGGAATACGAAGATAACGTTCCTGAAAGGTACAGGGGTAACTTCTGATTGCTGCATCCAACCAAGTAACGAGTGTTTCAAAGCTGCATGGGTTCACGTAATTGTGTGGAAGTATTCGCCACATGCGTCAGGTAGTATAAGTGGCAATGCATCTACGACATGCAACCATAAGTAGTACTCTGGATGACAGTTCAGTTTCCCGTTTCAATTTGTACAGCGATCAATCATGTAGTTTCGTACTGCGGTTTTAGTTACCATTATGGATGATGTAGAGCGAAAATTGCAATGGTGAAAACCGTCAAGGAGAATACGGAGAGATTAAGGTTGCTAGGAAGTTGAGCAGATTCCCAAGCGACACTGGATGCAATGATCTAGAGTTGCCCATCCCCGAGATGTAACGAGACTCATACGACCTGAACAGTGTTTCATACTCTCGTTTGACCACCGTTTACTTTTTTCAGCCCGTTTACTTCTTCGGTGAGCATCGCCCACCGTGGCAACCTGTTTGCTGAAATATGTAACACACATCAACCAACACAATCCATGGAGGTTGAGCACATTCTCCAGCGAGAGGTCGTGATCACATGAAACTGTGCACCTAACTTTAGCGTTGCTTGTTCGGTTGCTCTATCAGACTTTTTTTATTACACATCTAAGTGTGATGAACCGCAGACGAGGCGAGCCCCATAGTCACGAGGACTTGCTGTTCAGTGGTGGAAACCGGCAGCCTAAGCCCGAAACTTGGATTAGCGAACCATGTAAGGCCCCGATAGGTTATGCGTGGTATTGAACCGAACGACAACGGAGCTGCTTACCACCAAAGTCGGGTGGCAGTGGCAGACTCATGCGATGCGAAGTAAACAGCGGTGTCGGATACCAACGGTCTGTTTTTACCTTGTTCCTGTATAAACCAAAGCGCTCCACTGTAAAACAACACTAGCAGGATGTCGCCACAATCAGGTGGTCGTTTCAAGTTGGAAAAGGCCAGCCAGCCTAGGCGCGAGCCGACACTTCATCTCTGATGGCAAGGCAACGCCAAGGTAATAACTCCTATTGCTTGCACGAGCTAGGCTTCCATTTTCGAATCGTAACTTCCTCAGAAAAGTGCATTAAACGTGAATGGATGTTGAATAAGACCACCGAGAACGTAGTAGTTCGGTGGAATCGATGCTTTGTCTCAAACCAATGACGTGCGATGGAAGCGGCTGGTCGCTGTCGGTAACCTTCGGCATATTTTCTACTGGTTGACAAAAGTGTTCACCCATAGTGCGACATGTTCATTTATTCACGACCTTGGCGTTGCCTTGATAAAAACCATGATTAATGTAAACTTATTACAGGTAATTTCATCAATTTGTAGTGATCATTTATATTACATGATCTGTAGGATGCACCAACTGACATACGGTGAACTATACCCGAATACAAATTGTGCACCTTTACATTACTATATTCCCGATTCAAATTTCTCTAGACACTGAAAACACTGTGCACCCTCCAGGCACATTACCTGGGAGAAAATCGATTATACGAATCAAAATTTCAATCTGTATATGCGAGCCCAATACAGTGCGTGATGCAAGAATGAATAAGAACACCAAATTCCGTGATCTTCTGAGTACCTAGGAAGTGTGACAGGCGAGTAGTGCACTCTAATGTCCTGGAAAATGTATCGAAACACGAGAGATAGTTGATAAATTTGTCTCTGTTACCCAAACGAGATGTCGATCACCGATCACGGATAACTTATGGAGACTAGCTAGCCATATGATCGAATAGATTCAACTTAAGTGGCTGCACTGTTCCCCTGTACTTTTTCCGGGCTCGAAATATAATTATTTCATATTATTCCCAGATTCATAAAACTTTCCCGATATAGTGGCATAGCCAGATAGATTATAGGTGATTTTATTGTGCAAGCATATCGACGTTTGTAAAAAAAGTAGTCGATAGAATCTTGAAGTTCATTGCTTGCAGAAAGAACTCATTAAATCCATGTCAAATCTCCGTACCTGTTCTCGCACCCACCGCCACATACTGAAACAGCATCCTCCATACCGATGGATGGCATTGTTTCTTTCAACTGTTGTGTAAATACCATTCACGAGAAACACATTGCTCTAATAGCGATAATAATAATTCGTAATTCTTTTAATGCTACTTCGGCCAACGACTACACGTCTACCGGGACTGAGGACGAATTTGATCATACCTTTGGGCCTTATGACTCCAACTTTGCCCAGCACACCGTTTGTCATTCAAAGTCCTCCGAAAAGCCACATCGTATCTGGGCAGGTCGTTGAAATCTTGGTGAGAGGAGTATTTGCAGCACCAAGCGGTAACCATATGCTGCAAATATGTGTTCCACCACCTCAGAATATTATTATTCAAAATTATGCGACGGGTCCAATCAACAGTGTGCCTCCTAAACAGTTTTTCTTTCCTTATCCAGTTTTACCTCCTTTAATTGAATATACGATGATACAAATTCCAGGAAGGAGGAAGAGGCCAAACAAAATGCTGCCACACAACACACATAACGGGAAACGTCATACGGTGGTGGTGGGATTCGAACAAACACCCCAAGGACGGTCATTTACCACCACCACCCCCCATTCAGGTTTCCAATTATGGTTAGCATGCATTTTTATACACCCAAGGTGTAGTAAACAGAGAAATGGGTTGAATCTCACAGCCCCAAGGATCTGCAACTCCCTTATGATAACCGGGACCATAGGTTCTGGGACTTGAAATAACAAACCGCATGGGATAGGTGCGATATAGAACGCATAGACAATGGGAAGTGAGGAACGGATTAACCGAAGAGCAAGCTTTGACCAATTGGGGAAGATAATTGTTCTAATTAAAGAGGAACTGAGGAACCAAAGAAATCACGCACCAACACTCAGGCTGTAGAAACAAAACCTTTTGTCAAGTATGGAAAACTATGGTTTATCTGTTACCTTGATTGCCATAAGTTTTCGAATACTGCCGAGAGGTTGAACTGCATAGTTTTCGTTACTCATCAAAAGAAAAACTAAAAAATAATTTGATGTCCTAATTATTGCAGATGTGATCAAATATTAAAAAACACTTATCCAATGTTGGCTCACTTGACATTTTATGTCGCGGGCGCATCCATCTGTGAGTTAACTCTCCTAAACGATATTTTAATAAAGTTCACTATATGATACCATTGTTGAAGTACTATTGCTGTGAGGTACTGCTCACATTTGTGAGTAGTATGCAAAATAGTGCGGTTGACGGTATTTTTCAACGATCGACAATTAACAAGATCACTGAGATCGAATTACTGTCCCTTAAAGAATAACTACAAACTGCTCCAGTCATTAACCAGTGTGCTGCCGGGATTTGCGATGACGTTTCAATCGAGGTATCTGTTACATGTATGCCAAATCATTGATATCCCAACTGTAATATGCAATAAACCACTATCCTCGACCAGGCACACTATGAATGAAAAGTTAGTGTGCAAGAACTGACAAAGATCCAGCGGTACCTGAAATTAGGACAGATGGAACAAGGGTAGCGAAATATTTTCGGATAAAAATATCCTGGAGCTTGGTTATGCCGAAGCATTGACGTAATGATTTGAGTAAACAGCTGTGGCTAGTCAGTAGGTTGACGTCAAAGTATGAAGCACTCGACCGGTCGCGCGTATCGTGCAGATTACAATCATCAGAGTGTGTTGATTTCACGGATTGGTTATTTTTGGTGCAATGTCAGGCAAGAGGAGAAACACTGGTCAAGTTCGGAAGTCAAATAAAGGTACACATGCCTTAACCGTTGGTGTTGGGCGAATAAGGACGACTAGGCGGAGAAACTATTCGGTGTACGTGTGTGTGTGATGAGAGATCCAGGGCGATGAGGTATATTTCTGTGAACAATGACAGTCTTTGTCATCGACACAGCTCATCACATCTTTTCTCCGTCACTTTACTGTTCGTTTGTGTGTATAAAAAATAATAGTAAAACAACCCACTGCTAAATTAAAACACCGTGGAGAGTGAAACACACTAAAACGCATCGCTGAAGTCATGAGCATAGGTGTTTGTACACATCGAGCAGAGTTATTGGTCTATGTGCAATAGAACCTACGGACGTAAAATTCTTATATTCTATCTCTTCCCGTGATTCGTTCATTATATGAGCTATGGAGAGGTATGTGCCAAAAGCTAAACAATGCGATCCAAACAAAGGTTGGCGGGGTTGTACACATACTGAGCAAACTTATGGTAATGATGAGTGCACAGCTTGCATCGAAGAGTACCATCGGCGTAGGATAGATTGAAATACGCCAGAAACACTACCAATTTTTTACATACACACACACATAAAAGAATGACGTTTGCACCCGATGAGCTAATATGCCACGATGCCAACTTCACAGAGTTATTTTCCTTAGATGGCAAATCATGTGGTATGCAGTACAAAGAGAGACCTTCAAGACCGATTGATCAGCGAAGCACATGACATACATGAATATGGCGTACTATTAGCAACAGAATAAGTGTCAGTTACGGTGATGGTGTAGATATACAAAAACACATTCCGGCTAAGAATAGTGCTAAACAAACAGCAAGGGGTAGGCACGCGTAAACAAACAAACAATAATAATAATAACAACAACGCGTCATAACTCACAAGTCACGATAAAACTGGCGTGTTTGAACAGGAGGCGGTGAAGCCAGTTGAAAAGGTGTATTGAAGGTATGCTTTTGATGCGTCGAACGTTGAACGATACGACCGTGTCGTACAACCAAATATCCACTATCACCCAGACTGGCAGCATACAGTCGGTGATCACATCGGTGCAATGCGATCACACAAAGTGTTGCGCTACCTGAAAACACGTGGAAAGATCCCCATTGAAGTTTGGGAGAAAACATCGAAATTGACACGTTTTTTATTCTCAGAGGACAGCTGACACTCGACACAATGAACGGCTGTGTCCGGGAACATGATACCTAACAACTGAATCAGCAAATACTTCGTTAAACTTAAATGTCATAGAAGGAAAAGGTATTTGATTATCTAGTATAGGAAGACTGTTTCAAGTGGAACAAGCAAATTATGCAAGATAAGTTGAGTTTTCTAAGGATTAAAAACTACCTGCAAAAACCGACTGCACGGAAATTATTTCAAACAAAATATAATGGATTTCGTCTTGTGCTTCGATTGTCAAGCAAAACATTTGCATGTTTTCTTCAATTTATCCTCAAACCAATACAGACCTTATAAGGAAGTAACATGCTAAAACAGGTAACCTTTCAGTTGGCCAAAGGTCAGCGATTGTTTTTTATTACACATCTAAGTGTGATGAACCGCAGACGAGGCGAGCCCCAAAGTCACGAAGACTTGCTGTGGTGGAAACCGGCAATCTAAGCCCCGGGACTTGGAGTAGAGAACCAAATAAGGCCCCGATAGGTCAGGCGTGGTAGTAAGCCGGACGACAGCAGAGCTGCCCACCACCAAAAAGAGGGGATGGGACGAGTGGTGTGAACTGTTTCATACCATTGAATCACCCCTACACAAAATCAGATTGTAATGGATGATACGTACGGTCGATCTTTGATCATGGCAGTTGGATGGCATGGGTCAATCTCTTTTGGATACAATGGTTGGGTGTGAATAGATGAATGCCGATCGCCTCCTCATTGGCTATGGTATCGAGATAGAACGATTTGGATGGGTGACGTGGTACTTAATAGGTAACTTTGGACGGCGATTCAAGCTTCGTTTGGTGACCTGAATCTGCTAGATGAGAAAAATAAGGCCAGCTGTGACACCGCCGTGTCAAAGAGAGCGTGGACAACCGTTTTTAATTAGCTGGGACAGTTGCCTCACCGTTCAGCCAATGTGGGTTGCGTTACAAACGCAGTTAAAGAAACTGGCGACCTGACTTGAACAGACAATACTCAGATGAGGTCAGCGAAGGTAAAGCGTCTTAATTGGATGTTCTCATTATTGGTGAACCTGTAAATACGCACGACAATCTAGCTGCATTAAAGGCCTCTTTTAATGCCCGTGCCAAAGGGTTTCAAATGAGATCAGACAGCTGTGTTTATTAAACAGATTTTGCCTTAGTGTCTTTGAGGTCCCTTTCGACGAACCGGTATCCGTTATCCAAGAGAATGTTTTTGATATGGCCACGTTAATCTGTGAACGTGCATTCGGAGTATATCTCCCGTGCACGCGAGATAAAGCACCGAATAAGGTTTCACTTTTGTCTAGGCAGCATGAAACTGTGAAAGCTGGTATATGGGCCGGTTCTGTAAACCCTTCTTTCAGGGAGTTTATTAATTGTCCCATGGATTATGACGTCAGGAAACACCAGTTTATAATCTTCCTTTATTTCTAGGGTGAAACTAATGAACCATTGATACTGGTTGAACTTTCGTTCTCTTGGCCGTTTATGCAACATATTGTTGACATATCGCTTATAGAATTTCGTCCTTCTGACTTCCGATTGCAGAATGGAGTACTCCAGTTCGGGCTCAGACAATGTCCTTATACTTAGTAATGCCACATGACTTTGGAATAAAAAGGTTTATCGAGAACGATTAGCGAAGATATGAATTAGAGGAAACTACATTTTTTCAAAAATACCAGACAGATGAGTAAAATATGGTACTGGCACACATAAAAATGGAATGAGAAACACGGTAGAGGAATTCAATTTCACCGGGAATCCAGTATTAATTTGAAAATAAAACGGGGAAGTCACTATTTTTAGGTCTTCGGCCTCGAAACTACCGGCGGAATAAAATAGAGCTTTTTAGAACCGCGACATACAGTAACTGTATTTGTAGTAGTTTACCATCTTCATCATCATACAGCAGGATATGATGGAGTGAACTTCACCATATACTGAAAACCTCAGAAAGGGGTGTAAAGTAAGGTGCAATGTGGACAAGGAAAAACAAAATGAACCTCTACGGTCAATACAACGTGTGCACGACTTAACTGTGTATACACACCTTGTGAAATAACCTGGTCTGATAAGTCACAACAAGAAAGACACTACTGTTAGTTTACTACCATACCTTTCAGCCTTTAGGACCGCAATCTGGAAGACGGGTGACACCTAGTTTATCCANTTATCCAACTGCTCTTTGCCTTTCGTCACACCTCGTCCTCAAGCTGTCCGCTGGCCACCAAGTGATTGCCTTCATCCTGGAGCATACAAATGAAAGCAAGGCACGAGGCGATAGACGACTGTTAGGTTAGCGAAGGCCACCAATTTGAATCCAATGTGATGACAAATTATCCATCCCATCCAGTGTACGTACATCCCGAAATGTTCCTGTACGACTAAGCGTCTCAAATAGCCTCTGCTGAGAGAGCCCTATTTACTGCCTTCACGTGGCGGTTTCCCCACCAAAGTGAGAGGAGAAGAACATTCGGGGCTATAACCGAGTAGATGAGAAACTGGCACTTCAATAAGGAGAGCTGTTTAAAAAGGTCGATTCCAAGCCAACCAGAAAGAAGAGCTTGAAACATACACCCACCTCCCTGCTTGAAGCAGTGGCCACTGACTTGATTCATTTTCATTTACCACTTTTACTCTATTTCATTGAATATATAATGAGATAATTTTCAGGAAGATGGAAGCCGTATGACAGAACGGTTTGAGTCAGGCGTTAGTGGTGGGATTCTAACACATTCTCCGGAGCAATCATTTTGGGACCTTTACCACTCGGCCAAATCGGATGTTTGACTCCATTTAAAGGGTGTATGACTTGATGAACTGTACACAGGCACGCAGCGGATTGCAGGTTTCAAACAAGTCCTCACAACCCTGCGAGCTAATCTACAGCTAGCACAAGGCATGAGCCACACGACGGTATTTTGAGCGCGAGAAAATCGTCGGTCGTTTTTTTTTTGTTAAAAAGATTGTGTTTATTCGGGTTAGTTCATTTTAATGGATACGGCGAACAACCATGCACAGAGACCTTGAATCCCTTAAGCAAAGCACTCTCCTACTGTAGGCGACGAAATAGTACAAATCAAAGCAAACTCCACAAGAATCATTAGGAAAAGTGAATACCGGATATGCGCGGATCGAAAATTAATTTTGTAGGAACCAATTAATAAAAGAGATCCACAGACAACGTACCCATAATAGGATCTTTGGACGTGAGAACATCTTCGTAACTTTGGGCAATCAGTAGTTCAGGTTCGTCCGGTTTGAAACGACCGGTATTCACCAACCTTTCACAATTGCGCACTATAGCCCGAGAAAAGCGTCCAGGATCAACACCGTAGGCCCTCCAACCACCAACACCATCAGCGACACCTGTTACATTAGAAATAAACCAAAATCCTGTGTTAAAAAAATGAATTAGCCATCCACACAAAACAAAGGAACACTGAAAAATGCTTGAGTAGATTAGGTGAGATCAACTGTTACACTGTTACTCTTTGTTCCAATAATCACAACTTCACTATTCAAAAATATCTTGAGAGAAACCACAAGAAGAAGCAAAACCAAACGTCATGAAAAACAGTAACCTACGCCTTGGGAGTTGCAGTGGTGAACCACGTAAGGTCTCACCAGCAGAAGCGAGGAATAGAGCCGGGCGAGAGCGAGAATGCCTACCACCAAATGTTGGCTGATGGTTGTGGTTGGGTTAGAATCTCAGATTCTAAGCCCCAAAGTACACCGGTAAAATCGATTTGAACTGTTTGACGATCACCACCACCCAGAATGGTGGAACACCCTTCTCTATCGTGCTTTTCTTCACACTGATAACCTTTCTGTATTTGCCCGCAAAATCAATACGTCGTGTTTTATACGACGGTTTTCCAATCCCTATGGTACTCTTATTTTGTGACTATTGTTGATCGGTACGTGAGCTGAACAAAAACTTTAGCTTATTAAAGACTATTTTAGTTCAATTTGTCCTGTTGTCGGTGTTGATCATTCGGACAATCATGAACACGATCACCGCATACGTGCAACATACCCAAGGCACCGAAGTAAAGTTAGGAATGTTTCACAAACCCGACAGTTGTTTATCAAAAAGATAATCCGTTTTGACAAAGTTTTAAAAATCGGTTCTCGTAGCTCGGATGAATTGCATTCCACTCTCACCCGTTTGCAGCAGTTTAACGGGGAACCGAGTCGAACACAGTGAGAACAAAGGAGAAGACCACACATAAACGAACGGGTCAAGCACAACACTGCCACTTCACAAGCACTGATGAGGTCATCTCGGCTGGTGATGAAATGCTTGCAAGAAAATTGCCAACCTCGGTGAACAGGCGAAATGGAATACAATCCGTCCTCTTACCGAACGGTAGAACCGCCCGCACGACGTAAAAGACCGCTTCAATTCGGTAAAAGTCATCAATCCCAAGTGAATCTCGTAAAAACGTTGTGTATATATATGCTCACCTTCACCCTCCTGCTATGCTTTCACCATCATCCACTACTGCGCAGATGAAGGCTAAACAACAAATTCCTATATGGAGTCCGTGAGTCTTCATCTGTGTTCTTTTTGAGTTCCTTCAAAGTGTTGATATGCTGACGCGTAAGCTAACCGCAGATGTGAACTTTTGAACATTTTGGTACTTATAGAAGCTTGTCACCAGCAGAATTTCAAATCTTTTCGAATCCTCGTCTGAATTAGATATTAAATCTTTCGCTTGACCTATCGTGCTTTCGAATCGCACCTCCAAATCAATTCGGTTGTCTTCGGGAGCGACAAAACTTCCACTCCAATGATAAGGCTTCCATTGAGATAAAGGATAGCTGCCCATCAGACAAATCATGTACGAATCCCTCTGGTTTATTGGTAAAAGTGGAGAGTTGTGGAACCTTATGCGGATCCCGTAATAAATGATCTCGAATTTCCTGAACGCAACGCATGCAGATTTGACTTACACATTTGATTAGTTGTATATTTTTCTTCTCTGGTAAACCTTCCACGATATGTAGTTGTTGGAAGATGTTTCCGTCAATTAACTAGAGATTTGTGCATAATTTGCTTGATAGGCGGCTATTCTTTATTTAAGTAGAAGCTTTATGTGATGCATGAAACTGACCTCAATAAATTTAATATACACTTTTTAATGCATTGAAGACGCAGTGTATATAATTGGAATAAATTGAGTGCTATTACATTCGGACTTGTTCCATTTTGGAGATCGGTATTGCGCGAAGTCCGGAACTACATTTCGGATTATATTCACAGTACTACATTTCGCGTCGCAGCCGGTCTACTGAACCAAGAATTGGACTTCGCTAGAATCCCTAAAGCTAAATTGCAGTGCACAAGACGTCGAGGATTATTTTGAACGTTTTGAGATTCGGTGGTTGACTCGTTCCAAGCCCAATGAGGAGAAATCTGCGATCTTTCCTAATTTTGCTAGTAAAATCGCCTATACTCTAATCACGAACTGGGCATATTCTTCTTTACCTGTTTCTGTGCTGTAGGAAGATTTAAAATCCCTCCCTCTACAGTATGTGAAGCCGATGGACTTTTAAGCCTCAGAAAGGGCAAAATTTCATTCGATGGTACGCAACCCTAACCGGGGAATCCGTGAATTCCTTCTAGAATTACTTACAAGCTGCAAAGTGTGATTCTGGTGACTTACTGGACATGCAGTTGAAAGATCGGCTGATTCCTGACAGTAACAATACAAAGCGAACTTCTGAAACTGTCAAAGATGTACGGGCGCATTGCGAACAATATCAGGACATCCCGCCGCTACTACAGAACGTAGGTATTGAATGGGCAGCTGGAGAAAAGCTGTGCCATTCAGAGTACGCTGATGACATCGTATGCCTGTTCGAATCTATGGAGGATGGGCAATG
>UZAN01046291.1:0-10304 GCA_900618425.1 Echinostoma caproni
GGGCTACCCAGCTTGGGCGGGTGGTAGCTGTCTAATGAAGAGCGAAAACTTCTCCTACCATTGAGAGGAAGTCCGTTACCCCACTCCTACTTCCATCTAACAGGGACTTTTTGACCGATGGACTGCCCTTCAGCATGTTTATTTGCTGGATTGTCCTCTCCAGCGGTGAAAGTGGATAATCAAAGGAAGCCAGGAGATTCCCAATCAGCTGGCCTTGTGAGACTGAGCTTTGTCCGGCTCGTTAACCTTTCGATCTGAGGCTGTGAAAAGCCATCCTGTATAGCTCGCATGNATGGTCATGGAAATGCGCAAATCCATCACACTACGTCAAGGCACAGTATCGTTGGAATGGATTTGCTTTGATATTCAACAACCGTTCACACCAGCACAATAGACCAATATTACACGACAGGATTAAATTTTTCACAACCGCAAACCAATCAATACTCTCGAATTACAAACCACTTCTGCTAGCACAAGTGAACATACCATGGAAATGTAAGGTGCTTTCGCAATGGGTGGTGGACGAATGTCATTCTCATGATCCAAACCAAGAGGGAAAGTTGACGTCGTCAGTTCTTACTACCTATACCGTTCGATGCTGTTCAAATGAACATGGTTTAACTCCCAGTGGATGCGAATAAGAGTACGAATCACTATTCCAAACGGTGGATTGGTGAAGAAATCAAAAAAATAAACTTTAAAATATATGGCATGGGGAAATAACTGATGAGTTTCTGCATGCAAAAGCACACACACGTACACGAAAAAAGCTCACACTCATAAAGGATCATCAGATCTACGTTATCTAATTTACTACTCGGGCCTTAGGAGTGGTGGTGGTCGATGATGAAGTCACCAAACTATCAACCCGGAGGATGTGTTCGAATCCCACCATATCGCCTGGCTCCCCATTGTGTTTTATGGCAGCCACTAGGTTCTCCGCTTCTCGCTTCCTCAAAATTGTATCATTATGTAAAATAGATAAAGGAAGAAAAAGAAAAGACCACGTCCAAGCAAACAGATAAATAAGTGAGCGCTAAATTGACGGTATTTCCTCAGTTTTGAAGCTCACCGGAGATATCATATGCAGCAATTTTCGTTCCACTCTCCGTGTCGATGCCCAGATAGCGGCTTGTAAATTGGCAAGAGACAAAAGCTAGTGGTCCAATGTTGTCGGTTTCGGATATCTCAAATGTGGCTTCACCGTCTGTTTTTGTGACATTCAGTGGGGACAAGACCTTTATGAGCACATCGTAATTTGTTCGATCCTCTCCGACGGAGCAGGTTGCGGTGAATGGCAAAGTTTGTGATCTTACTTGGGGTAAAATTTGGGTTTCTGTGTGCGGATCTTGATCAGAACAGGATGAAATCACGATTTACAATCGATTTTTTTTAATAAATGAGGGCTGATGCCAAGTGCAATAATTAACCTTTTCTCAATTTATCTCTATACAATAAAGTAGTAACTACTTTATAGTCCAATGTTAAATTGACAAAGACCTTGATTAGATAAAACAGATAAAGGTTTGTCGAGATACATACTACTTGTACGAAGACGAAGATTTGCAGTATGGTTAAAGGACAGTTGAAAAAGTTTAAAAGTCGACTGGAAAACCTATAACATCTCCGAAGAATGCGACTTTCTGACAATGATTTTACTGAAATAAGGGAAAATTTCTGTATCCTATACCATCAAAAAGGACACAATGAACCTGAAAGATGAATTATATTTTTGTTCACAAATTATTTAATCTCAATGAAGTGTCGCAAAAAAACCGTTAGAAAAAATGGAAGCTACTTACAAGCTCATACACAGAACAAGTATAGTACATCTAAAGTATTGCTGGTCTGGTTATGAAGAACGATAATAAGGATCAATATAGCGTACATGCCCGCTCACATTGTGAGCAATTAGCCGTGCGAACGGGATACGGATTTTCTGTTCTGACTATGGCAATGCCTACAAATCTGATGAAAGTTACTGCCGAGCAATTTTGCACGCTACCCAGAAGGTACTTACCGCAGGATTCGGTCACTAATCCCAGCTACTGTATTTTTATTCAATTTATCCGATCGGGGGGACGGATTTTGTGGTCTCACTCATGAAAGAAATGGGAGTGCAAGTGTGAAAATGCGGAAAGATATTTTTCGCTAACCGTAGAATGACAATGGATCCAAAAGGTTATGTTCTTAGGGCTTAACTCATGGTTTTCATGTCTTTGACGGAGCATAGCACCACAGAAACCGGTAGATTTTCAATTTTCTTCCGTTTTTACCTTCTAAGCACTTATCAGTTTGTCCGAGCAGTCCCACAGAGATCATTTCAAATACAGCAAGGAGTGGTGAACAAGTTACTTTTCAGTGATTCATAACCATGTCAAATAACTCCCAATAAATATTAAGCTGTTTATGTATGTGGCAATATTCAACCATGAAAAAAACAATCAATTACTTTTAGAAAGGGAAATAACATCACAGGTCAACTGGGGCTAATTTTGTCTTAGGACCGGATGTGGGATTCTCAATGATCACATAATTGTTAGGTCATTCGATCGTTGGAACCATTCGGTATGTGGGGTGTGTTCACGGATTCGTTCCGCAAAACCCGCGACCATGTGGCCTATGTACGTTGTTCCACAAGAACACGTAAATTAGTACACAAACTTTAATTACTTAAATTCTATCGCTTTGTGCCTAGGCTCAGTGTCCATGCTCCCGAACGATCACTACAAACCCTTAAATGATCCTAGGCAGTAGGCAATATTGTAGTCACCATGATAAAACTCGCATTACACAGCAAGACTGTGGTCAATGTTAGTTCTCTGAGGCCAGAAAATGAATCTCAAATCGTTTGGGCGAATATCCTGTCTGACAGACACAATGAAGAGTGAATGATGGAGCCAAATGATAATGAATAAAGGGAATATGCGTATAATTATTCTATAAGCAGACGTAAAAACATCAATCGTGGTGAAATACAGAATTAAGCCTGCGAAAAGATAAGCGTTTGTTTCCCCACCAATTCAGGCGTCCCCCCCCCCTTGAACTAATTCTTCCTTTTACAGCCCCGCAGTCGTCGTTCTGTATGAGGCGGCATATCCGCATCTGCGTGAAATAAACAACTTCAGCCAAACCACTCGAAGTCAGTTCAAGGAAAATCAACAATACCGTGTAAGATAGCTTAACCAAAGTGCGAAAACCGTCACCATTCATTGGATAAAGTACTATCTAAGGAATCTTATCATTACATAATGATGTCTTTTTACCTCCTTTTCAATTTATCGAATGCACAAATAAATGTACAGTCAACTTTCAGGAAGGAGCTGTGGCCATACAACGGCCGCCCGGGAAAACAAAGAAATAGGGAAGACGGGCGGCGATGGAGCGGTTCAAACCAGGAACTTTCGGGTCACAGTTTGGTGTCCTAACCACTTGGTCATCACCGCCCACATCTATACTTTTAGAAGAGAACTGCAGACTCGCTCATTTGTCATACACAGCAGAGGAACATGCAAACCAGCAACCGATTCCAATGATCCATTGTTTTGAGAATAGCTTATTAAGTAGTTAAACCACTTAGACCTCATTTACGAAAAAACTTTTACTAAGCAATACCATGAGTAAACATTTCCCAGTGAATACTCTGAGCGACGCACTTCATGATAACGCATCATGTAGCAAGAATTATTGCTCCCCTTCCACGGAGGAACTGAGGATTTTCAAAACAGAGTTCATAAATGACAATATTTGCGAGCAGCATACATTTAGTCACTATCCTTAAGTATCTAATTGTTTCCAACAGTTTACCTGTGTTTTTATCCTCTATCATGCTCGTTGAAACTGAACGAGCCCACTTGTGAGTAAATATTCGGCAATCTGCTCGTGCTTGTATGTGTCATAAACTGCATCACAAACATTGTGATCGCTGGTCGTAAGTAGAGCGAATGGGATTATATTTCCTGTTCAATTCCCTCCTGTTTTCTTTCGTTCACTTACTTATAATCCTCAATAAAATGATTTTGGACAGGCATTTTGACTGGCCTACTGTAGAACACCGAAAAGTGCTTTCCGTCGGTCCGCCGTTATCCAGTTCCAGTTGATGTCTCATACCAATGATCGTCAAACGATAGGGCACATCTCCGTGCAGTAGACTCCATCGAATCGAGTCTTCCTCGGTCATTTTACCGCCGTGCAGGTGACAAAAGATTTTGGGCAACTCTTCTTTGGGCAAGTAATATTGTTTTTCTTTACCTTCATACTTGATAATAAGCTTGATTTGCGACTTTTCTGAAAAGAAGTGTTCAGTGTAATTATGTGAGTAAACAATGTTACATAATCATGTATACTATTCGGCTTCAGATGCGAAACAGAAAAACGGGCAAATTATGATGTGCTGTATGGAACTGAAAAAAGTGTATTCGGATGTGGTTTCCTTCGGAGCCTCCTGGGCTGAGGCCCAAAGATTCAGATTATCGTTGATTTCAAACACTACGGGATATGACATGGGATCGAGATCAGTAGCATGAATGTAGTGTTCCATGTTTACAATACCAAAAGGAAAAAGAAAAAATGTTCCGAAGTGTGTGTGGTAAAAAACACTTTTCTTATCCGACTCTCGAAATGAATTCATCTTTCTAACCTACACTTGCCTTGTAACTGAAAACACTTGATGTACACATTGGTATACACATATTCCATTTCAACAACCACATCCCCGCAGTCAAAGCTGGTTTACAAGCATAGCTGTTCACCTGCAGTTTTACACATGAGTTACGGACGATTACCATAACAGATAAAGCAATATACAGTCACATTCAGCATTATTTCTGTCACTACTTCAAATTTCACCTGGTGGTATGTGCTACAATAGTATTGCATATATACAACAGACAGGATAGAAATTCTACGAGTTCAACAGGTGGAACAAAATGGTAAGTTTCGAAGGAAAACCAAATACGACCCACATTCCCCAAACAATTGTGAGATATCATTCAGTCAGCTTGACCTAACATAAGACGGTGATGAAGGATAAACCTACAGACGCGTTCATATAGTTGATTCAACTAAAAGGCGCATTGCACACTTGAGCCGTTGGCTTGTGATCTGCCATAAATGACTTAGCCCATGTGCACAAAGCAGGCGCTTTGGAATAAGCCGGATTGAGAGGTACAGGCGTGTTGCATTTTTAGAAACGAACAAAAATCAAAATTTTATGACAACAATTAGAAAAATAGAAATGAAATATCAAAAATATCTTTTAAGAAACAATGTCTTATAACCCAAAGTATGTTATTTTCAGCGGACTTTTGAACCATTCAATTGTAGACTGATCACAAAATAATTGAGCACCAACTGTCCCAAAGGCCAGCAGACAGTACCTTCGGGTTAAGCAGAGCTGAATGCTACCAGACGCGTCCTCGGGTTGTGTATAGGGGGATACCTTCACTAAAGAAGGTTAGCTGTGAATAATTTGTGGCATACCGCAACAAATAAGCGGTCGCGAACAAACAACGGCAGCACTACCAGGGTGTGGTTGGTTTCTGGCTGGTCACCTGGCTTCTGTTCGAAAGCCTCATAAGCCCCATGACGGTATCGTGACAAAGGTCGATGTGACTGTCCATTTAAAACTAGTCATTGATCCCCTCACTTCCGAGGCGAGGGATTACTTCCTGCTGCTTTGCAGTTCGCACTTGGTTGTGCAGAGGCTAGAGGTGCGCCCTCCAAATCAAAAATTCCGAGCGACGCTGGGGACGTCCCTCGTACCAAACTCCCAAGGAACTCCATGAACGCGATCATGATTGTGTCAGAAGCCGGTTCATTCTTTCCAAGGAGCCAGCTGCAGTAAATTAAAGAAAGTAAGACATTTCCAATAGGTTTACAACACCAAGATTGTTTCTGTATTTCAGTGGGATGTTTTTCGAAAGTCACACATTCCTTTTCTAGATTGATCTAGAAAAAATATTCAGAATGTTTTTACACATTTTTGGATTCACCTCGAGGATAGTTATCAACTCCCGATTATTTACGCGTCGCCAAATGTCCCGCCATACTTCACTCGCTCCATACGATTCAGCACCACTACAGTGTGAATAATCGGGAGCTTTTTGATGGAACAATCAACTAGCTGATTGCATTATGAGACAACCGTACTCCGGCTTGGATAGCGTGATCACTAAAATGCTCGAGGCACACCGTTGTCTGTCTGTTGCTCCTATCCAATTGGTGACAGGACAGACCAAAATTCAACAAGCGAACAAACCGGAATTAAGTGGGACGGCCGATAACCGCCACTTGCGAATTGAGTATTCACTTGTTCGCAAGCAAACCTGTTAGTGTCTTCTTTAGTCGTAGTGAGATTAATCAGTTTGAGTGCGTCAACCACGTTAGCATTAGCAAACTGTTGATGATCAATCAATTGTCGATACAAGTGGCAATTTCAGATGCTATACCTAAATAGTGCAGCTTTTATCCACGGGAGTATCCGACTACGCATACTTTACAAAAAAAGTATTGCATCGATTTTGGGACACATTTTCATCTTTCCAAGGGACAACTCCCAGTGGTGATAAATTTACTTAAGTTATGCCCTTCACAGATGTACATTTATTTATATTCACATTTATATGTATTAGAAAATACCAGTCTCGTTCGAATAACGCGCTGTGAAATCGTTTTGCCTACACCAGATGTCATATGATTTCCAAGACTGAGATCATATTCAACATCTAGAATGTTACTGCAAAAGAAAAGTGCAGACTCTTTTCAATCTTCCAACAACATCTCCCGTTTTGAATAAATAAATCTCAGACCTCACTAATTGGGTTACCATGTCTGCATCATTGTTGGCAACCACAAAAAGTCAAAATAGAAACTGAGTGCATACGGACGGACGTACGCGAAACCTTGAATTGAAACGGTTGGCGCAACGAGATCCATGGGCGATGATAAAAACATTCGTACGAATGTTCGCCCAGAGAGGCTTCTTTATCGACTCTAATCTCATTGCCCATGATTGTCACGCGTGTGCGAAACCACAATGACCTCCAGCGGGGTTTGTTTACTTCAGAGCCCAACATTGAGTCGATCGGTCCCGTCAAAACACACACGTATTTGTGTCCTTCGTCATCAAAGACGGATTGTGCCTCCTGTCCGATTATTTCCAAACGAAGATCATTCGGATCTGTTATAGATTAGGTGTAAAATTTGAATAAATGAAAAAATCTCAGTTTGGGATTATAGCGGCAGTAGTGATGGATAAACTCGCGCTTCTTCAAGACCCAGAGGAGTTACCACTAACAAATCTCCATTCATAATTAGACCCAATTTTGTTACTCCTTTTAAAATCACTTAGATACACCAAGAAATCTATAACCGAACACTACAATTTATGTTGCATGAAGAAAGAAAAAAGGGTAAGAAAATAATTGGCATCCATCTCAACAAACATCTCATACAGGCGTACAAACTCCTAATACATGATCGGTCCTCATTTTCATCATTACAATGAAGTAAACTTCACCGATCCTTTTCAACCTCATAGTGCACACAAAGTAGATGAGAATGTGTAATTGGGATAGGGACCCGGCCTAATGTGAGAACATGGAAAAAGAGGTGAACCACTAGTGTAAACACAGAGCTCAAAATCTAACATAGCATACACTCTTTTCAAGCATTCCGGCCTGATAAGAAATCAAAAGAAGAAAAACACTGCGATCTGTTCACTGCCATGTCCTCCAATCAACCACTTACAAAGCGTTTTGGACCTCAACCTGGAAAAGTGGGATAACTAACCTACCTAACCGCTCAGTACATTTCTTCATGCCTCATCTCCACGTTATTTGTTAACCTTCACGTGGTTTCCTGCAACCAGGAACAGGATCAGCAAATAAGGCGTAGCTCAGGGTTTCGCATAATTTATCACCTGACCTATCAGTTTCTATGAAATTTCACGCTGGAGACAAAGGTGTTTCAACCTTGCGTACGCCGCTCGGGTATTCGAACCACGCGTGGCTACTTCCTTCACCATGCGATTGTCATTGGTCACGCAAATATCTAAGGGGAGGACACGGTTCACTAAAACCAATACTTGACCATTGAACATCAGAATCGAGGTAGCGTGACTGCACTTTGAAGGCGCCAAGTGTATACAAAACGAAGCTATGGAAGTTTAAGTTTTGTCAAGAGCGCTTTGCGTATCTTCCATACATTCAAACAGAAAAACGATATCATCAGCATACTCATTTCTTCAGCGGCCCATTCAATACCAAAATTTTGAAGACCACTTAATGTGTTCTCAGGCTGTTTTTCTGAAAGGAATTTCAACAGCACTGGCAAATTAGGGCATCCTTAACAAACATTGGTACTACCTTCAAACGATCTGATCAGCTCAGTGCAGACTCCTATGCCACCCAGAGTCTTCGAGTATAGTGAACTCAAAAGGTTAACATAATTCTGGGTTATCTTCTTGGTGGAGAAGCGAACCCAGTAAGGCTTCACGGTCAACTGAATCGAAAGATCCTTTGAGGTTNTTGATTTACGATTTTTGTGACGTAACTCGAGGATACCATGTAGTAAACTAGTAATGGAGTCAACAAGAGAGTCACACATTATTTCAAAAATAATGAGAAGACCGTGAAACTCAACTACTTTTCCTTTATATAACGATTAAGTACAAAGTAGTACTTCTGATTCTGAAAAGGGCTTACAGTTCACCGCCAATAGAGCTACGGCTGAAACCGCCGGAATAATCTCGCTAGCGCTAAGACGGTTGAACTTTTCACTGAACTACTCTGTCTAGCTACCAAGTCGTTGTTCTTTAGTGTGCACACTCTATCCACTATGATCAAAAATGGTCTCACTGACCGGTAAACCACAGATTTAGTGCTGCGTATAAAGTATTTGACTATTCCCTGATACACAAACCACTTTCATCTTACTAGCTATTCTGGCCCACCAGTGNAAGGCTTTAACTGAACTGACGTTCCAGATGCTACTTTTTCTTATGTTGATCCTAGCAGGCTGGGATCCTTCACTTTGGTTCCATTAGGATTATGAACTCATGAGAGGTCTAACTTCTTGGACAAATTCACAAGTGAGCTGCAATAAGCATCGTACATCTAATTTGATCCCACTGTTGATATGCTGCTCCACATCACGATGACCCCTCCCCCGGCGCTCTCCTGTCGAAGATTGGAGTCAAAGCGAGTCTGTAAACAGCTGGGTCGCGCAGTCGGTGAACTAGCTGAGGAGGCAATTTATTCCGATGACCGCCGAGTCGAACGACGAAGCACATCATAACTAGACCGTGATCAGACAAAACACAGGTGGTCCAATAGATTGTGCAATTCTGTATGTACTGAGTCACGCCAGTAATGCTTTACTACTATGTGGTCAATTCGAGTCAACTTACCCATTGAACTAGAACACCATGCTGCCATCCGATGAGAGCTATGTCGAAAGATTTCGCTAATTAAGAATAACTCATGATATGCGCAGGACTGAAGTAGTCAATGAAGTTTTCTGTACACTGGGCGGGCGGGCGAGACGAACTCTTCGACAGGATTAGAATGCACACAGGGTTCCAAACTAAGAATTAAAATCGCTTACCAGCACAATTATATCGGAGCTACTGCTCAGTTAGATTAGTCATAAAACTCGTCCTTTTGCACAGTGGAGGGTGCTCCTATGCGGAATTGATGAACAAACACCAGTTGATGTTGCTTCTTCTCCGTTCTCTAACTGAACCCTCGATGGATGTAAACGACTCTTGACGGTATCTGACCTATCAAACAGGCTTGGATGCACAACCTTTTCACCCGATAGGAACGTTGGTAACTGATGGACTCTCGTCCGTCGGTCAAGTCATGAATGCTGTTCACAAAATTTAATTTCTCTATTATGTTGTGTTAAGTTATTCCACCGATAACGGATTCCGGTAATTTGGCAGACAATTGACATCGTTATTTGCACATGTTTGAAATAAGTGATGAAAGTAGCCCGAATTTGGAAGTCCACACAGATTGCCATGTGATGATGTGATTGAGAATCAATCGGAAAACAAGCTCGCTCACCAGTCGGCGTTTCGTTTAAAGCGTGCTCTGTGGGACAGTTAATACAATTAAGACAATCCAACAACTCCCATTCACGTATCTGCTTATCGCTTTCCCATTTATACTTGCTCAAAGTGGTTTTGATATTTTTCATTTGTTCTTATTCACCAAGAACCGTGATAGCGAACAAAAGACACAATAAGTACCGACCAGCAAAACCACCGAGTGTGAACAAATAAAATACCAACCTAA
>UZAN01046291.1:11403-29584 GCA_900618425.1 Echinostoma caproni
GTTCCACCAGCTAGAAAGATTGTTTGTAAACGAATCATCACCAGCCGAGGTGACATCTTTAGTGCATGAAGGTTTGCGCAAATCGGTTTATGAGAAGATAAGTGGAAACAAATTGAAAAGCTAAATGAACAGGTAGCAATTAATTCAGTTAACCTGACCATTTTAATACACACCCTTTTGTGATGAATAGCAGATAGGGTAAACCCCATAGTCTTGAGAACCAATCGTTCACTCGTAGAGGCGGGCAAGCTAAATCCTGGGACTCCGATCATTGAACCACACAATGCTCCACTAGGTGAGGCGTGGAAGTGGGCCGGACGATAGCAAAGCTTCCTACCACCAAAGTTGGTTGGTGGTGCGGGGTTCGAACCTCGGACCCCAAGGCCCAAGGTACGCTAAGGACGGCAACTGAAACCATTTGACCATCACCACAAGAGGATCAATTTTTAATACTGTCATATACTGACATATATATATCTAGAATTTTGAATGGAGACGNGTATTTTGCACTGTGAAGACGTTAAACAAGCAAACGGGATATCACCATAATGAACTAAATTTACCATGAATAAGAATGGATTTGTTTTGCAAGCCGGGTGTGCACAAAAATGGCACCAGGTCGGGTTCAACTGGTGCTATCGTGATCACTAGACTTCCCTCGACGAAGCGATATTGTTTGTGCAGGTCCAAACATTGTACATCGGGCGGCAGTTGTACTCCGGCTATCGGTCTATCTGACATGTCCAACGGTGGGCACCGCGGATACGATGTTCTGTTCTTTTCCAGTTTAATCACGTTGGGGGGCTCGCATGGAGGTCTACCATCAGGACCGGTCACTACAATTCGATTGAACACCTGTTGTAATCGCATTTCGGTTTGATTGCAAACAATACGTGCCATTCCCGAGAACAGGGCAGCAAATGGAGTTTGACCAGTAAACAACCATACGAAACCCGGTTTTTGACTTGTATAAGTGACAGCGCACGTAACTGGGAATCGTGCCGTCAGATAGGCATTCACGCGCTCACCATCCGCAAAACGTCCGACTGCAGCACTTAGTTTCCCCGAATGTGTGTTGTTTATGATGAATGCTTTTGGAGACAAATGAATGGTGAATTCCTGTGGACTGGCTGAAATGAAATCGGTACAAATACGACCAGGAGGTTATTCCGTCAAACGTTGACAGCGGAATGATGAAGCAAACCAAGCATAAATAAATAATGAACTGCGTAGCGAAATACGGTGAATCGGGATTAGCCAGCGAGACAATGCAAGTATCACAATGCATGTAGACTGATCGAGAGTATGCTAGATAGAGTAAACTAAATTATATAGATAGACAAGTAGATAGCTAGATTGATTGACCGATTGATTGGTTAATTGGTTAAGTGGTTGAATGATTGATTGATATCGTCTGGCTCTTTGAAAAAAAAACAAAGTACATTGAACTGAAGGCATATGACAGTTGTATATTTATCTTAAGGAATAACAATAGAAATGTAAATATTATCGATCCATTAACATATAAAATCGGTGGAATCAAACCTAGTAAAATTTGAAGACAACGAAATCGTTTACGAAACTATCCACCTACCTATGATTCCCGTTTACAAAACCGTGTAAACTGACACTTCTGTGCTCTGTTGTGGATTATTGTCTTTCTGCTACCCATCTGGTTGGTTTAAACGGGACAGTAAAATTAAACCAAAACAGAGATATTGACTATGGTGAAATAGAGGGATGCATGAACTCCATTGTTTATGTCAACCAGCCAAATCAAACAATGTCTCCAACCATTGATTAGGCAAGCATCAGGACTCCCAACCAAAAGGCAGCATGGGACTAAGCATCCTACTGAAAGCTTTCAGTAGTCCACGCCAGCTCACAATCTAATCACACTACTGCAACGTACAGCAGAGCCATTGCAGATGCAGCAGCGTCGAATCAAGCCTTTTCATGAGGCCTTGTTATGTGGTATTGCAATTTTCTCCTTTAATTGTAACTGTATTAAGCGACTCAACGTTGAGGGTAGAAATTTGAGGAGCCTAACTCGACCTGTGTTCCACTGAAGGTTTTCATACCCCAATGCCAAATCTATATCACTAACCTCGCATGAGGACAGGGCTGCCTCCAGAATCCACTACAAAGCTATAGAACAAAGGGAAGAGAGGGGTCAACCCAGACGAACAACGGTTTTTGTGGTAAACATTTATAAAACCAAGCTTGAACTCGGTTTATGGTAGCAGTCTAAAGGGATGATATTAGTAGAACTGCTCCGGAACACAAACAGTGAGGAGGTCACGGCAGAGAACTGTAAAGTCGACTAGATCTAATGCCGCTCTCAGATCAAATGGCCAGCCAGTGGAAGAAATGTGCATGGTAGGGGAATTAGACGAACAGTGAAAATAAACTCGATGAAACTACCTGGGCTAAAACCAGCATGATTCTCACACGTGCTTCCCTAACGTGCCAACCGGGCAATCGACAGAGCTAGTGTAAAGCTGCGAGGCGATACTGATTGATCGACTTCTTCCATTGTTACCACAAGATTTATTTTCTTACGTCTACTTCGGTAATAGGACCCATCTGAACCATTCTTCCGAACTGGTTCTCGTTTCCATTATAAACTCAAGAAGTTTGTCCAATCCAAAGTGAAATCATTCGAGCAGAGGGCTTTCACATCCATTTCAAAGGAGTACTGATATCATCTGCTATGGTTAACCAGTTGGACTGAGTTGGTAAATCTAAATTCGATGTGGGATAGTTGAACATAGCCTCGAAATGTCGCACAAGACAGTGTTGCTGAATGTGAATAAAAATGTCATTAGATTCATTATATTACCTCATTTATTCCTACATTTTGTGGGTTCCTACTGCCAATTCGACGGAAAATGTTGCGACTATTCGCGACATTCACAGCCCCTCCTCTGCACACGTTGCTACCCACCACCTCGTAGTCATTCCTCGGGTTCTTGATGCCCTCGCGAGCGTCTAGGATATCGGTCGTTTGTGCTTAGATCGTGTTCCAGAATTCATCACTGATTCGATCAGTATACATACCTATTTGCAGCCGTCGCTTACCTTGTTCTGTAAGCACGCCTGTCGGTGGCTGAACACTGGGAGTGGAGTAATATTTCATTAGTAGTCTTTGAATTTAGGATGGCACGTCTTTGTAACTAAATTCACGAGATTTAGGCAATCAAAACATCTGAAAACCAAAAGGAAATGGAGTTACCCCAAAAGAGATAGATTTGCCTTAACCGAATGGTACTTGGGCCTGAACATCGAGGCTGTGTTAAGCTTCCCGTTAATTGAATCCATAGTCAGAGACACTGAGTTGGATGACAGTGGGTCGTAAACAATAGCCCTCAAGAAGCTATTCAGTTTTTTTCATAAATTTACCTTAACTTCATTCTGCAGCTTTGCCTCAATACTCTTTCCAGCTTATGTCTCGTTCCAACTACTCATCCATTCAAACGGGCACTCGAAAAACACCGCAACCTAAACCGTTGGACGAAAGAGCGAGATAAATGGTTGTTTGAACTGAATCGAAATTGTGCTGATCAATGTTTGGAAGCCCAGGTGACCAAGAGAGATAAAACAAGCATGACAACAGCGTAAATACCAGTTTCAAGCGAAAAAAACTTACATGCAATTATAAGTGTCTTTTGAAAACGACCGGGATAACAGAACACTTTGATAAAGCCCTGCATCATATCTCTTGCACCGGTTCGTAGCAAACCTTGTTCAAAATTCAGTCCAGGTGGAATCGAATGACATCGAAGTGACGCTTGCAGTGGTTGCAAAACTCGTGCAACTCCCTCCCAAAAGGATGGAACTACAGCTTTCCATTGACAAAGCTGATATTCCTTCCGTTCATCTTCCAAATAGATCACATCGGGGGCTCCGCTGCAATCTTGTTCAAAGTGACCTTTGTCGAAAATCGCTCGAGGAAATCCCGAGTATATTTTGAGCGTGTGTTCGTCACAAAAGAGCCAATAAAGACCCTCTGCCCATTGGCTAATATTTACGTTAAAATACTGGTCCACAGTGACCTCAACAGGTGGTCCGTAACGACGTTCTGTGACATTGTAAAACCTGGTCCTACAGCTTGGCTGTATTGCTGTGAATAATGGAGTTGCACAATATTTTCCGTCCCACCATCCAAGACAAACTCGGAAACTTTTCCGTTGGTTTTTAAAGAATATCGACTGTGAGGGCATGAGACGAAACGTTAGATCTGCGGATGCATTTTCTATGACAGAATAATGAAATGTTGAACAGAAAAAATGTGTTAGTTTACGATAGCAAATAGGCGCAAATGCAAATAACATTCACTCCTTTACATGAATAGTACACAGATGAAGAATGATCCAAGCTAAGAGGCTATGTTTATATATTACAAGAAACACCATCAATGTCACTCAGTCCGCCTTAGATGCATTTCGAGTTTTCTGTACAAAACCCCAATGTTTTGAACAATTATAAAAGATTCAAGCAAGGTATTTTATTAAGATGTAAATAATTTCAATATCAATTGCACCGTTCCAGTTAATCTTAGTAACTGCGTGTGAAACTTGAAGAACATTTCAATTGATGATCACTATTAGCAGCCTCGCAACAGTGTGTGAAACGTGATCTCCGTCATACGTGAGGCTGCTCCGGATGACTCAAACATTCGTATTATGATTTTCATTAAAATGATAGTCTGGCCACTGGTGCTTTCAAAAGTGAAGTAAGTATGCCAGTAAGCATGATTTCAAAAATCTTTATCATGAATAATTTTTACAACTGAATGCCTTTTACAGGATCATTAACTGAGATCTTGTGGCAGGGAAAATTGTACCATATGCCATAACAGATATGGCATGGCAATTACGGGTGGTGAACCCCGTTTGTTTCTATCTGCATTAGGCCAGCCCGTCCGGAGCATCTTAATTCAAATTGCTTTTCATCACCAAAAATTATTCTGTCCAATTCTTGATTTCCCACTACATTCTTAACTGTATATAACGCAGGGAAATTAGCCATAGAAAATTTCTCATCTTCGTGTAAACTAGATTCCGGACATTTTGAAGTAGCTTTTGAACTTCTGATCATAAAATTTGCTCCAATTTATCCCGGGCGGGATTGTTTTAACCCATATGTAGCAGGATTGGCAAGAATTTTCCTGTTTAGGATAGGATCGTTTTAATTATCAAATGTCGCCCTGTCGTTCTTCTGTGGACTAACAATTGAGCAAACAGACGCACGCACATTCATGTCACGAGAACTATGGACTTCGAACCGCAGTCCTCTTCGCAAGCAAACCATGGATCCAAAGAAACCCATTGCTGATGAGCACTGTTCACTGTGTACTACACTTTAACCCGACTTTGACAGAACCGGACCAAAACATTTTAAAAACTATGTTTATTTTCTCACGTGATACCCATGTGTCGAGTACGAACATGATCACTTATTAGCATCTCGCACTTCGAACACACTTCTTTCCATAAGCTAACTTCCACCCAGTGGAGACCAGAAGTGTCGATTTCATCCATTTCTAAGTAATGTCTACTCTCATCAATGGCCAAATGAGGGACCTTAGTGCAGTCATTGCGGAGGCTTTTCACGGAAATGTGAGTGATCTTAACCGCTGGTACAAGAGAATTATTCTGCTTCACTCGCAAATCTGAAGTTTAATGATCAATTAGCATGCCGACAATCACTGATCAGATGGACATACGTGAGACCACTTTCAATTGTTCGTTAGACAATCCGGACTAACACATGTGAAATATAAAACTTAGAAGGGCAACGACGTGTGTCATGTATAGACGGCAAGTAACTGATAAAACTGATTTGGTTTAGATATGCTTGAATAGCAAAGTCACAAACATGGGTTTGCACAATGTATATATCAACATTTCGCTGCATCCATACTCGCGCACACAGCAGTCAATGTAGTTTTTATAGTTAGTAATAAAAATAACGTAAGATCAAGACATGACTAAATGTTGAATTCGTCATGTAAATGAGGCGTGAGCTGAAAAGCTGGGAGCACTGGACAGCTGTTTCGGCCTGGTTGGTTCTCATCAGCAGTGCAAATCCCTCGACCCAACTACGTACCAAACTTGAAATTCGAATCACGGTGACTAAATTAGGCTGTGGTTATGCCCAAAATTAGGGTGCCCTACAGTACACGGTTTTATGGGTCAATTAAGCGACTCAATTAATCGATATTGCACGTTCAACGCGATTAGGTTTTTGCTACAGATTGTCTGAATGTTTAGCACGAGAATAATGGAAGGGTGTCAGTATGTGACAGCCATTAGGCAACATCCGTGAGTGCGGAGTCGAAAAATATGTAAAGAGTAGACTGGATAACAGAAAGCATCATCACTCACTCAAAAAGTACACGTAGCGCTTGATATTTTTCTCGCAATTAATAATAATGTTCCGAGGCACATGTTTAGTGCCGGGATTCAGGTAGGCCCAATCGCGCACAAATCGCAATTCATCATGTTCAGCGTGACACGCAGTGTTATGGCATAACCGAATTCGCGCATCGTGCAACCGCTGTAGCCATTTGGTTGGCAACATGGGACGGGCACAACACCAACGGAATGGAGACCAGAAGTTGTCGAAATTTACATACCTGGTGGCAGCAGAACAATCTAAATAATATTGTTTGTTCGCAAATAGGAGCACAGTTCGTCGCCACGGTGGGACCGAACTGTTCGAACTACATTGAATCCGGTAAGGACCCGTGGGTAAAACGGTCAGGTTCAAGGACTTATTAAAATAGCTCTCATGGTATGCATCCAGACCAGCCAATATGCACTGCACTGAATGAGTCTGACTGCATAGGCTATTCGGAGTAGACTGTACACAAATTGACAGTGTTTGATGCGCATCTTGAAACAGCAGTTCTTCATTTGGCAGGGTAGTTATTTCCAACGCATGGAGTTTGTTGCTTGCGAGTAGGAAAAGAAATAGTAATGTATCACCCGGAGAAATACGACATATCATTGTCTATGAATAGATGGTATTGAATCTCTTTTAAAAGTCACATGACGGAGTAGATGACAAAATCGATTTCTGACAGAAGTGGAAGTATCGTGTTGATCTCAGTTACACGTGTTATATATATATGAGAAGAATTTGCACCGGAAACAGGCCAAATAAAAATGAGAGATACGGATAGCAGCCGGCCGCTTTTGTTCAGACACGTTTTATTAATTGGGAAATAAAGTAGTTTTATAAGTTCAGTCCACAACCACTAGGACTCATGTCTACCACGCGTAGGAAACCAGTTTTATTCGATACTAGAAATAAAGGACTAACCGGTTTGTGATCCCATACACACCGAAGTGCCACACCACCAGTTTTCACGCTGACATCCCAGGAACGACCACTAAACCTTGTCCCTTGTACCGCAGTGCAGTACTAATGCTTATGCACAAACTGAAATATAATCTCTTCCCTAACTGAAAGTTATTTCTTGATATTGGTGTGGGATAGCCAATACTGACTTCAGCTTCTCAGACTTTAGACTTCAAGTCAAGTGAAGTCAACAGCAGTTTTGTGCACACGGATGGTTGAATTTTCAGTATTTTACACTATACTTGTGGGTGAAAATCTACAAAATTATACATAAAAATCTGAAAGCAGTAGATACTGTCTTTTTCCATGAAGCAAGCGATTGCGTAATCTTCTATGATAGGGTCTGTAAGCTTATCCTTAACGATACCACTACGTTTAGAGATGTTTCAGAGATCTCGCCAGTAAATAAGTCTTTTTTCAACATAACGGGGAAAATCACTGGGGATCAATACAACCAATGGGGTAGCACGCATGCATTCAAACCTAAAAATCAGCTCGTGTGAGCAGAAAGTATTCTCAACCGGAGTGAGAAATATGAAAGCTTTCCAACTTTACAGAATTTGTTTTGAATATGCAGTGACCATGATAAATTGTGTAATATTGCGACGCCAAGGTACTTTACCATTGTTGATGTCGGTAGGGGTTCGTGATCAGTAAAAAAGGTGGAACACCTTATCTGTGGTACGTCGGCCAACAGGGAAAACACAACATCCTGAAATTTAGAGGCATTTAATGAGAAGGAATGGGACAAGGATGTAGTGATTGTAGTAGTAGTAGTACGCACTGAACTCGGGATACGAATCACGCAATACGAATCACGGAATATGAATCAAGGATCAGCTATCACGGATTGGATCACGTAAGCACTGGACCGCACTGGCAAATGCACGCAACGTCCCGCGTAACCGAGACGCGATGAAAAGGCCACCGGATTAGTAGGTCGTTTATTGAAAGAAATAAGGGGGATTAAATAATATGTACAAAACAAGCTCATTAGTCATCCGGACCTCTGCCAATCGCCTTCCAGTATTGTTTGTGTCGTTCTGCTTCCGTCTGGGCCGCACGATCTCTGATTGGCTGCTACGATCTGCCTATGGTATGGAGTCAGAAGGAGTGACACGTACGCGCGATGTTTACGTCAGCCGTGAGGTTTGAGTGATCGCATTTGTCCAACAACTGTAACGCGCCGCTTCAGGGTAGACGTCATCCCATAGGCCCAGATCACCACAAAGGACCAACTAACAACGTCGTTTGGCTTGCTTTGAATTTCTGAAGCCTCTTCGGTGGTGGATACTTTCCAAACTAAATCAACATCATCTGTGTATTTACAGCCAATGAATGTGGAAGGAATGGAAAACTATTTGACATAGATTGAAAAGAAAAATTGGGGGGAATATAACACCTTGCAGAACGCCAGAAGCAACTGGGTGAGTAGAGGATTTTTTGCCGTTGATGCATGTGAACTGACTTGTATTCTGTCAGCATTTCGATTAACACCACTCCCATTAATTGGGTCCAGCAACATCGATCGATCCAGACTCCCGAATGCGCTTTCGTAGTCTAAGAACACGAGTTTAACGGTCTTGCACTTCCCATATAGAGCTAAAAGTATGAAGTGAACAAGCTAAGCGACGGTATCAAATGTTAAGCGCGAAGGCCGATATGCAAACTGATGTATATCATCTTCGGTAGACTCAGTGACAGCCAATGGTAGCAATAATCTATCAAATAATTTGAGCATGACTGACGTGCAGACGATGGGACGCTACTTCCCAAGTTCTTTAGGGGGGATGGAAGTTATCTCGGTCAGTCTCCAAATAGCAGGATTTTTCCCGCTTGTCAGAGAGTTACTGAATATGTGATATATTGAGACTGAAAGAGTTTCGCACATACCTTGATCACCACGGGTATCAGTTCGTCTGGACTAGATGCTTTGTTCATCTTTGTTTGTCGTAGGTGTTAGAGGACCGTGGCGAGTTCGATAGTTGGTGGTGGCGTAGAGCTAACCAAGTGTGGCAGGGCTGTGCAATATGAAACTGGACTAAACTCGGAATGTAGTCTATCAACGTCGACAGTTTCCCTTTTGTCTTTATTAGTACTGTCACACAGGAGATTGACAACACGCCACAACCGACGTTTCCCAGGATAGTATCTATGTACAATTTGTTCAACCGATTTATTTCAGATTTGATCAAAACTATAAGCCGCTTGATATGAGTTCTCCGTCCATTCTTATAGGCCTGTTCTTTCCGCCTGCGTAGCTGTTTTGGTAAAGGTGATGAGTTAGGCCCGGTCCTGGCAGACCTGTTAAGGGCACATCTCGAACAGAAGGCAAATAACATTCTAGAACGTGCAATCCTGTACAAACGAAACGTCAACGATACCCTTGTAATAACAGAAAGCCTAGAAGAAGCTACAGTAATTTTGGATGAACTTAATAGATTACATCCAAATATTCGCTTCACAATGGAATCTGTTGCCAACAATACCCTGAATTTCCTCGACATCAGCATGAGGCGAAGAGAAAACGGAAAGATCACCCGATCCGTTTACCGGAGGATGACCTGGATAGGCCAATATTTACACTTCGAGAGCTTTGCACCCCTGGAGTATAAACGTGGTCTTGTTCGGACTCTATTCAACAGAACGAGACGGATCTGCACGGAAGACAAAATTGAACAAGAATTACAAAACCTTCGGGAGATATTAGCAGAAAACGCTTACCCCGAAGCGTTGGTCAATAAACATAGCAACCCAAGAACTGTAAGAGAAACGATTGCGTCAGCCCCAAAATTACGAGTCACGTAGTGCCTCCAATTCAAGGGTGATGACGTAAGCAGTTTGTTCAAAAAACGACTGAGATCGGCAATTGTTCGAACCTACTATGCAGTCGACCCCCCAAATCGTCTATCGGACAACTAGAATACCCACACACCCCGGTAAAGAACGTCTTCCTCTATACGCCAACTCTAATCTGATTTACCAATTCCAATGTGGGTGCGGAGCGACCTACGTGGGCAGAACAGAGTGACAGTTACGCAACCGGGTGGTTGAACATATTCCAAATTGGGTTCAAAGTCAGATGACGCAATCTGGGTCAGTTCCGCGGCATAGAAACAACGGTCGAAACTACAAGACTCCGTCACCAGCCATAGCTCGACATCTTCTGATGACGCAACACCAGATCGACCGAAACATGGCGTTTCGGATTATCTACAAGTCACGAATCGCAAGATTGCTACGGTTTGCAGAAGCGATTGCTATCAGTCGATGGAAGCCCCCCTTGTGTCAACAAAAGAACTTTATGTTAGTTTATCCTTACCCTGGTGACAGTCTTTTAACCCCTCCCCCCCCCTTTATGTTTGTCTGGTTCATTGTATTTTGCTCTTCTTTGTTGCCATGCTAAATTCCTATATAACTGATGTTTTTTCTGCAGTATGTACCATGTTGAGATGCAGCGAAATCGTCCTGGACATAAATCATGCAGTACTACAATTTGGTCTTTTCTTTTGAAAGGTGATGAGTGTCTATTTCCATTGGGTAAAACAGATCAAAGCGAAAACTAAGGTAGTCAGTAGCACGTTCACAGAAGACAGAAGCGTTCTGATATGGAAACATCGAAAAATATGTGGGGGCAATCAGGGATCTTAACCTTTATAGGTTCTCAGAAGAACAATTCCTTTTGCTCATCATATTGGATGGTCTTCTTAAAAGCGCGTACCGGTTGGTTTTACTCTATACTGTTGAACACACTTTCAATATACAATGATCCAAACTACTCAGAAGAGTGCGCTTCTGAACGTTGTAAACTTGCGGTCTATTTCTAAAAAACGAAATCTAGTTGTGCATCGAGCCTGACAGGAAAATGTACCAAATTTTGTAGACACTGCGGTGAAGAAAGTTACATCATGTCTGTTGAAATCACTAACAAATATAAACGAACAGCCACTTGTTCGTGCTATGATGGAAGTAGAGAAAATACCAGAAAACCTAATGATGTCAGATGCTGATACTGCGGGTGACAGGTAAGTTTCCAAGACGTATGGAACGAAACACAATCAAAAAAGGGGGCTTGCCTTCGATGACGTGGCAACTTATTTTATCCGTTGAGTAGTCGTAGATGACGGGGATTAATTTATTTCAGTTGTTGCTAACATAACTGGCAACACATCCGTCTCGTTTGCGGACATTGATGGGACGACCAAGCCGATACAAGTTATATCCATCTAGTAGTATAGGTTCACTGGGATGTTCTTCGAGCAGCCATGATTATCGTAGCATAATAATCCCAAGGCCTTTGTACTCTTTTTATTGTGTAATGTCTGCTACATCGTCGACTCTACCCAACAGAGAACGAATGTTGCTTGTAAAAAATGAGGAATTCGCATTTTACTGGTACTGCACTGCCTCAGACCGAATTGCCAATCTGCGCGGTTTTCTTTCTGTCGTCTTGTGTTTTGATGATCTGCTTGAATTTATTTCTCACTTTGTTGGAATAATTCACACACACACATACACACACAAATTCCAGCCAACAATTCATTAGCACTCGGCTCTCGTTAGAGTTCATCAACCCAAGTAAGATATAAACCTCTAGCATGAAAGACGTACATGGTGTCACTGAACCCAACAGTCCACACCAGAGCTGACCAGCACAAACGAGTGACGGCGGTATATCTGAAAATCCGTAATACTCAGCTACGTGCAGGCTTAGCGGCTTCAAAGGAAGACAGTATGCCCCTGCTAACTCCAACTTCAATGCAGGTTTGAGAACACAGGTCCAAATAAGTCCGCAAGGTTAGATTTGTTTGTTTTCATGACTAACACATGGGTAGTGGTGATGTGGGATGTGTTACGATTTTGATTCGTAATCCATCTTCACGTCAAAACTACAAATTCCGGTGGATATGCGTGACTGATGAACTCTAATATGAGCAAAGCTTCGATATGCTGGTTTCTGAACGTTTCATTCACTGAATGAAATGGGAAGCGTCCATGAATATTAAGCCTGAAAGGTCAGTCTTAATTGACTAGCACCTCATTCACAGACATTTGCGGTACAGATAAATGGGCACGTGGTTAGGATGAACGGGTGTGCTAACGGTATATGCGATTATATCTTGTGTTAGCTTGACCAATATTATCCTGTTTGTTGAATAAATGATATTCCGGATCGCCTAAAATTGATCGATTCAAATAAAATGACTGGAAATGTCAGTCATTTACACAACGAAAAGTTTCTTTATAACCCGCGAAGAAATCTTGATATCAATATGCCACGAGTGATCCGCCTCGAACTGATAGAATACTCCTCAGAAAATGATCCGAAAAAACACCCAAGTCTCTGAAATCTCGCACCCTTCGGACAACGGAAAAAATTAAATTAAAAAACTGGTACTTTTCAAAATTGGAGATCGTCATTAGTATATGACAAAAACGGGTTGCTGATCGTCTCATATAGCCAATTTACTTTGATAGACCAACTCCTGTCGCTTTTTGGATATCTCTAATGATGGCGGCCCATGGATGACGATCGGCAGCAAGGTTGACTCAGTAAGACCCCGTTCCTCCATATACGGATTGGAGGCCCAGGCAATAAAGCCCCGTTGCATGATTTATAAATCCACGTTTATCGTTCGAGATCTATCAATGATGAGTCGTTGTCCATATCGGAAAAATCGATTTAGGGTCACTCATCCCCGGCTTTTCAGATCTGAGGAATACGTTGCAATTAGAGGACGTAAACCTGTTGTGTGTGCGTGTGAAAACTGTATGCCACAAGGTTACTGCTTTGGCATATCTTAAAAGTGCGATCATTCAATTCTGTCGGATGTACGCGTAGCTGTCTTCTGTCGTGTTGCACCACTTAAGATGTAATGTAATCTGCCTTGCCATAAATCGTGCAACCTGGCGTTGATGTCCTCTCTCTTCAAGTTTATCTTGGGAAATTACCTTTTCAATTCTCAAATAGTCTTCACCACACATCCTCGTGTGATGAACAGTATACGAGTTCAAAGCCGCAGTCACAAGGACCTGTTGTTGATTCATGTCAACCGATAACCTAAACCCCGGGACTTGGAGCGCCGAACCACATAAGGCCCATTAGGTTAGGAACGATATTGAGTCGGATGACAGCAGTGATACCTATCACCACAATGGGGTTAGAACGAACCGACGGGAGAAAATTCTGAAGATATATACGTTGCGTTTAGATGCAAGATAGCTCTACATTAATTAAGGTAAAATGGAAAACACCCGTTGTTACGAGGAAGGAATTCAATAATCGCGTTCTATTGGTCAATGGTGCTTCGGTCGTCACGCGCCACATATTGAACTGGGTCTATCAAAACTTCCGTCAAGTCGGAATGAATTACTTTCACCTTAAACAAAGAGAAGTACGTTTAAAGTGATACACCGAGCGAGGTTTCTGTAACGTGGGTTAGAACCTGTTGCTTCCCCCGGGAACGTAGGTGAGATTCATAAGAGAATGAACTAGCCTGGCGTTAATTAAGTTATGCTCCGGACAAAGGACTATAGAACTCTGTAATGTGCTTACAATGGTTACAAGTACCCGTTGATCAAACAGTGCAAGAAGAACAAATCGTTGTAATGCTCCTTATCATTCTTAATTGGAGAAAGTCATTATTGGGTGGTGAGCATCCTTAGGCTTCTACAATATTTTCCCACATTACATTAAACAGAAATGGTATGGAATATCGCCAAAAGTTACATCAGAACAGAACTAAGAACACAGTAAGCCAAGATTATAGCAGGTGATTCTGATGAATGAATGAACCACGAGGATTGGAGAATAACACGTTCGGGAAGCATCAAGAATGATGCCAAGTCCTATATCACAAATGAGTACTGACAGAACACATCACTCCATAATCATGTACGTGATCCACAAGCTACCCGAGAACTTGCTTTTTAATCAAATTGATAGTTACTTCGTTTATCGAATTGGTACGTGGTAATCAGGAGCTATAAATCAACAAGTTCTAACATAATCGAAGACCGATTATAAGAAAAATAAATAGGAAAACGTAGAGCGCACGTGCTACGATATTTGACCGGTTCTTTCCTTTCCGTTTGTGGATAATCATGTAAAGATGCAACCCCGCGGTAGACTGTGCCTTGTGGGACAACTAGCGAGCAACAGAACCTTCAAGGTAAAAATTTCGTGTAGAACCGAAAACAGTCATGTTAACAGGCAGACCACGTTGAGCAGACGTTTTTTTATTCCAATTGAGGTTCAAAGGACGCAAACTATTCACGATTGGAGTTTATTCAAACTTGGACAAACATTACCAGGAGTTGAATTTGTTTTTGTTGTGGAAGAACTGATCCTTATTCTATTTAACACGGCTGAGACCAGAGATTTCGAGAGAAACTAACCGCAACAGTTATCCTGTAGAGCTCTTATCAATCGAGCATTGAATGTGATAGCATGACTGAATTAGTGATGTTGATGTCATGTGCACCCCACTAGACTATGCATTGGTTTAGTCACCATCACCGGCGTGCTTTGGACTATACGGTTCGAAGTTCGAACCTTACCACGGTCACCCACGTTTGGTGATAGGCAGCTTTGCTGTCGTCCGATTCAATACCACAGCCTGAAGGAGCTTTATGCGGTTGGTCACTCGAAGTCAAGGGGCTTAGGCTGCCGTCACTGAACAGCGGGACTTCGTGATTATGGGGTTCATTCCGCCTGTTGTTCATCACAAAAGTGTGGATTAAAAAAAGATGTCTGGAAATCGCTATTTGCCCTGCAAACAGAAACCATTATTTGGTCATGGTATCACGGGAGTCTTTTTTGCTAATCTGTAAATAACTGGTGGCCTGGTTTTGAATAGTGGCTACTTCTGCTAAGTTTTTTTCTAAGTGTGCCCTTCAATGTCAAAATTTACCGTTTGCTTGTGTTCCACAAGAAGCGATGAAATTAAAGGGAACCTCGACTTCGATGGAATCAACTCACTGGGTTACTGCAGGCCTAGGCCGAACCTGCGCAAGCAACGATTCATGCAGACATTTACAACTGAGCACGAGAACTGATTTATCGATCTGTTTCTGTGTGATTAGCTTTCTTACCACCTCGATCAAAGTCAACGAGCGCCAGATGAGTTCATGCTCGTCTAAGGTTCCCGAAGGAAGGAACATATTCCAACCCACATTACAGAAAACTTGGACCTCGCTCACTCACCCAACTAAAGCATAATTTCAGGTGAGTAATAGAGGATCTGGTTCAATTTCAAGGATGAATTCATCCTGTATATAGCAAATGAAGCGTGAAAAAGCTAGAGCTGAAGTGCCTCCTAGCTTTTCACTTCACGCTCCATTTGCTATATACACGATGAATTCACCTTTAAAACATAATTGTTTGTTTACTGAGAAATCAGTTCATTCCGACTTGTACAATGAAACACAGTGAAGCGAACTGATTGCTGTCAAACGCATAATGTATGCGAGGTAAGTGAGCATGAGAACAGGGATTAGGCTTATTTTCGGGTGCAGAAAAAGAAAGCGAACTTGTGTTCAACACACGCAGTGCACAGTCCAACTTGGCATACATACTGTTTCAAACATTCTGGTCTGATAAGAAGTGACAGCAAGATCGTCATTGCTGTCGGTTTGTCACGACCTCAGTGTCTCCGACCATGCGATTACGGAGTCTTTTGGACCCCAACCCGGAAGACGAGACACCTATTCTACCTAATCGCCTTGTGCATTTCTTCATGCCGTTTCCACGTTACCTGCTGGCCTCCACCTGGCTTTCTCTAGTCTAGAGTGGCCACTGCAAATAAGACACGGTGCAGTATAAGGCCGTTAGGCATACGCAAAAACGTGTCGTAACCAACGGAGCCTAGTGAGCTGAATTAGATGCGATAGCGAGTTATTGGTCGATGCATTCCAAACACCCGCCGACTTGCATCCAGCCCACTCACACTATCCCACGCATCGATTATCGAAAACCTCCAGGCGACGGATGTATTTTACCCGCAAATTCAAGGTCTCCAACCGTAAGGCAGAACTGATCGTACAGTAGTGCAATATATGCGACTTTTCAATTTCAGTGAAACGCCACGTCATTGCCACAGGTATTGCAATCCTACATACACTGTTGGAGCTTTGAAAATGGTCCATTGGGTAAAGTAGGACAGCTGAAAGACGAATCACATCGAATGGGTTACCAGCTGAACGTGACTGCTGGTTTCTTTGTTGCACACTGTATGTATTCTTTTGATATTTTTCTGTTCTTTATTGGCTTGTTGGTAGGCTACCACGCATATTCAAATTATAGTCATACTGCGTTTAAACGAATTGTTACCATTATGGTCAGTGTTCCTTGAAACTGCTAACGAACGACGTTAATCATCTCTGGGTCCCAATCGAGCGATCCAGAAGGAACAACCAACCACTTTTAATGCTGCCACTAGCTTCTTCGTGACAGAAACAGCGTCCCTACTGTAATTACTTAGCAAAATTCTTTGTATGTAAATCACGGTGGTGCATTTTCTTCGTCCATCAGTCAAGCATGCCTACCTCCAATGAATCCCTCACACATTCGTAATTAACTTGTGAGTAGTGGCAGCCTGGTAAGAATGGGTGGGGCTCGGTACCCGATGAATGCAGCCAAACGAGGAACAAACAGGATTTTACGAGACCAGTCTGAAAACTGAAATTCAAAAGCAATCGTATCTGAAAACCCCGATAAAGTGTCTGCAAACTTTTATTTGTGAAGTAAAGCAGTCCGTTCCCGTTTAGGTTTTCATAAGTCAGTACAAAAATAACACGATCAACAGGGCTGTACATGAGGAGACAGACACATTGGTTACTCGTCACCAAGAAAATGCAACTCATCGGTTCGGACAGGATCGTATAGGAGAGTCGAAAAATAAGACAACCGAAACGAATTCAGATTTGGCCGGCTGAATCGAGGTCCGTGGGAGGTCGTATGCGTTTGTTCTGAGATGGACGACAGAGGCCTTTCATGAACGCGGTTGGCTCGATTTTGCAATGATGTCGAGCTGTCCATTTTTCCAACAGTAAACGATCAGTCTGACCAACACGAAACAATGCCNCCTGACCGATCGGGTGTGATTAATAAAATGAAATACTATAATTTCAATATGATCCAAGAGAAACAGCAGAACAGAAAGCACTAACAGCGCACGCATTCAGCACAAACGTAGTTGTTCCTAAATAGGCACTGCTTAGGACAACGGTGGTGAAAAATAATGACATGATATTTTGGTCACATTACCGTACTAAGTGCAACTGCCTCTTGGTACAAAACCAATAAAGTATTACATCTAAACTGGCCCTATTCAAATTAATAATTAAACGAGGACAGCGGATCTCCTTGACATTAATGGAAAATGACAAACTTGGCTTGATTTTATGGTTTCATTTTATGCTATCGTAATTCTGGTGGTTTGGATAAACGAATGAGTTGGCAAGTAGTACTATCATATTTTCGATAACCGATTGTTGGTATTACATATTTATTATATTTCACATTTGTCTGAGGATAGACTGTGAGCCAGGCTAATCATAGTACAATAATTTTTATAAAAAAGAAAAAAACATCCCATGATTGGCTTGTGGGCAGAATAATGCTAGGTTGCCCAGGTCAAAACAGGTGAATTTTCTTGAGGAATTCACAACCATAACCTTTGGCTAGCCAAAGCCTGACCTACAAAGCAGCGGGGCGATGTGTGAAAACCGCAGTCCATCGGGAGCCGGTGTCCAGTTCATTGGATCATTCGCCCTTTGGACGGGGTCAAACGTCCAAGGTGCCCAATACACC
>UZAN01046292.1:1652-17931 GCA_900618425.1 Echinostoma caproni
TGATATATATATATATATATATATATATATTATGGTTCCACCAGTTTATCGGACATGGACTATTGTGTTCCGTGACCAAGGGAACATGTTTCCTCTTCCACGTATTTCACAATCCCATATGCTTTTTTTTGATTAACTTCAGTGAATGAGATTTCCTGTTGTCGACCGCGGGAGAAATCAGATATGCTTTACTGATGTGATTCAGAGTTTTTCAAATCTCTATCCAAACAAAAACACTGATACACGAACATTGTTCGCAAAGTTAACAATTGCATTTCAAATACAGTACCCAGAGACACAAATCGCATACAATGATGAAAGTAGAAACAACTCATTTCAAACAAAACAACAGAATGACGAACAAGCTCGTTTTCAGAGATTCGTATTCATGCCAATACATCGCAGTATATATATATATCACGAATTGGGAATAAAATTGTCTTGAGAAAATTAAAATTAATTAAATCACAGATGACTATAAACTGTAAAATCGTGAGACCGAAAATCAGGTTCATCAAGATCATATGTTGGTTTCTATACTCATCCGATCATCGAGATTACTCGTGATGCGGTGTGTGTGTGTGTGTGTGTGTGTGTGTGTGTGTGNTGTGGAGTTGGGCGGGTCAGGGAAGCTTTAGCGCTTGCATAAATTGTTCTTGGGGCACACAGGGCGCTTGTACAGACGAATGCCCATCCCTTCTGTTGTAGGCAGTATCCAACAGCGAATCTGCATCGACAATCGCCCACGAACTTTATGCAGCGATCGGAAGGGCTGAGACACGTCCACAGTGTGATTTGTCTCAGATAGGTGTGAAACTACTGCACTGGTGAGTGACTTAATCTTTTTGATGTTTAGCCACGCAGGATGGTGCTCACCAATCCGTTTAGACAATCGCCTGACCGTGCGGCCTACTTACGTTGTTCCACAGGAAAAAGTAAATGAGTATAAACAAAATGAGACCGCAGAGTCCGGAACTTTGTCCTTCATTTGCAAACACACAATTGGTTTGGACGTGAACAACACACGAACTCACATGACTCAAACTTTTTTTTTTCGTCAGGACGTGTTTTAGTTTGTGGACCGTTGTCGAGTTCAAGTGGGAGCGAAGTTTCAAAACCAAGTGTTGAACGTCACCACCATAACAGGGTACGTACTAAAACACCAATGATTTTGATGCTCAATTAATAGGCTTCCATTGGTCATCCGGAGAGGCGAGTTGTCATGCCCAAACAGTATGATGCGATTTCCAAATTTACACGCCCTTTTTCACCCGATGACTACAGACAAGCAGTGGATTGTAAACGAGAAAGCATTACAAATTGATAGAACTCTAATCGAACCAGCAAATGTGCACACCTGACTAATTCCAGGGATAAATCTCTGTCAGTCGCTGATTTTCCAAAAATGCCTCTGTAGAATTCATTTTAAGTGCCGGCAATCCACTCTATCTGAATGAAGCATCTTCGTGACCGTGGACTTTTCATTTTCTCGCCGAACAATTGGACTGACAGATGGGGCTATAGACAAACACAAAGCCAGTTCCGGGACTGAGCGGGGGCGAGGGCACGGGTTTTCGCCATTGCATCAAGCAGCACATACGTGCGTTGTTTTGATCGCAATCAAATGCTTTTCTATCCGAGGTCTACAATTATCATTGGGTCAATGTTTCAGTGCGGGAACCGGGTCACGGGGTCAAGGTCAGTGAACACGACTGGAAAGTACACCTGCTGGGGTGGGGGTGAGGGTATACATCAAACAAAAGTAACAACAAAAAAAACCGAGAACAGAAAAAAGGGCTTCATCAACCGGTTGTTGACCTACATCATTCCCAATCCGTCCGTTTGTTTGCTAAACGGTCATCTAGTCTTTTACTTTGAAAGAGTCTTTCACCGCAAGTGCGTTTACACTCAACAAACGAACACTTTTCCCAAAATTCTCCGAATTGCATCCACGATTGCCTTTCTTCGTTGCCATGTTTGTTCCCGAATCCTCGTGGGACATGTGTACCGCTTGAGAGGTACTGTGCTAAGATGGGTTTTACCGCAGCACGGTTATATACATATATATATATATATATGAATAAAACAGGATTTGGTAGTTTGGGCAACCCTAACTTTCTAAAATCGTGGTGATAAACTTCCGAAAAACGGAGACAAATGAAGCGGCATTGGATTGAAAGGTTAGGCACTTCAAATTGCTTTGGAAATAGCCTCAGAATAGCGATGTTGAGGACAACTCCAGGTGCCTGATTTCCCTCGAATCGCTCCACGTTACGAATGTGGTTTAGTTTGGCTGAACAGCGCGTATAAGCCGTTTACATTCCGCTGTCGTATGCTAAACATGTACGGGGACAGAGTACGAACGTTGGAATGTGTGTGAGGTTTGCAAAGGTAAATCGGCGTATATAACTGCGTTTAGTGAGAAATATTTAATCCACTGATAAAACGAGGATTGTGCTAAGATAGCCAAAAAACGCTCGTTCCTACCAGTTTCTCTGCACGGAATAAATGACCGTTTAGAAAACAACGATCATTATTCCATTTTTGAAAAAAAATGAACTTTATAGGTGCGCGGGATTTGATGAACGGTGATGTCCTTCGTGGAAATATGGGGTTCGTCGGGCGTGAAGCACGTTCAAATAATCAATAAACATCAATCATTGTTTCAATGTCTGAGAGATTCACATCATCTCATTTAGAACAAACAATTTGGCGAGACAATTGTTTTTCAGTATTTCCTTCACACACCGTTTACAGAAAGATAACATTAGAACACATTAGAAAACAGATTAGGCAGTTAGACACATCACCAATCATGGGTAATTGTTTATCATAGCCAACTGGCGTTTGTCATTTGATTGGTTTAACTAAGTTACAGCCTCAGGGTGACTGGACGGCGGACACACTTGGGCCATGGAGTGACTGAGCCAAAAGCTTTTGGTCGCAGGGGTCAGGGGTCAACTTTCTTATTCCGATCGCTTCGGCTATTGTTAGAGTGCGCAGTTGAACACCCTAACACTTGGTGTGGGGACAGGAAAAACAAATCTGAGGGTTGTATGGCGATTGTGGGATCCATTCGGTGGACTCCGGTGAATTCTAAGGAAAATCTGTCGGGGTAGTCAGCTTACATGGTAATTGGTGGATGCCATATGCCTCTGAAAATTGAATGGGTAATTTCAATGTGAAAAGATCAGTGCTATCGGTGTGGCCTTGTAGCTCAGCTAGTGCAGCTCGCGCGTACAAACCGTAGGCAGCGTCCATGCCTGGGTCCGAATCCCACCGAAGCTACTGAACTTTTCACAATCGTCATACAAACCTCAAATTTGCCAAACATCCCTTTGCAAAAATCTGAAGACGACGTCCGGATTTGCTTGAGGTCCGGTGTCCACTAAACGGGCTAGGATGGAGCTGTTTATTGATCTGGTCTGTCCTAATATTAACCAGCGTGGGTGATGCTCTTTGATCCGGGTAGATAGCGATCATGCCGTTCGACAAACATAAGATGCGCCGCACACGCATCTGAAACAGTATACAACCATTGATGAGTTCAGCATTGACAGTTTATCGTCATTTTGAATGTGGATCATAGGAGCACCGTCATTTGGCAGCGTTGAAGGTGTTGTCAATCTCTCTGTTCAGTCGTCGAAGTATGATCTCACTCACGGCGTCATCTTGGAATGGCATATAATTGATCTCTTTTGGCGCTATGTGGCTGAACATTAAGGGTTCAATCAGCAATATTTGAATTTGAGGGAAAATTGTGTCCTAAGGAGGTTTCAGCCAAAGCCTATCGCTTGAGAACTTTACGTGGCTCAGTCTTCTGCTGAAAGCCCAAGAGCACAGTTGCTGTTTTTGTTGTTGTTGCTGTTTGTGGTGGTGGTGACACCCATGAGCAGTCCCCACTGAGCCCCGAAGTGTGAGGCTTTGAAGGTGACTGTTGAAACTCTTCTCTTCTGAACTGTACGGGTGTCAGCCAACACTTACACATATAACGATATGAATTATGCGTGTTGAAATTCACAAACCCCATATTGTTGTTTTTGTTCTAACAAAACAAATAAGAAATTTAGAAAATAAAATAATTCCTACAGTGTCGGACCTAACCAATCATGGACAAACGTGTTGCTTCAGTGGACTGGTAAGGAACGCAACAGGGACATTGTTTACTTTAAGTTGGTGCCTCTAACCTGTAACTTGTCATATTATTTATTGAAATTCACTGAAATAAATCACTTCACCTATCACCATGTGTGTTGTTTCTAATGTGGATATTGGCGAAGATCATGCGACCGCGAGTTTATGAGTAGTAGATAATCGAAACGAACAACTTGGCTCAAACCCGTTTTCATTCATAACTTTTAACGGCTTCCGATCAACTTTCAAACGGTTCATAACGTCCAGCAAAACGGGTACATGTGAAACACTGGGTTCTGTGAAGCGCAACGAGTTGTGAACGAGGAGGGTTCGATAATTGGTTGTAGGAATTATCACAACTGACTGCATTACATGATAATAGTCTGATCAGATATAATGAAACTCGAAGGTGAAGGCTCGAGGAGCGGAAAGATGAAGTGCGTACCCGATGTAATAGACAGGGGAGTGAAAAAAGGGTGGCAACGAGGACGAGACGTGAAAAGTGTTCTGGAGTTGCGTGGAATTCAGGCCACTCAAATATTATATATTATATTATTTGCGCTTCAAGTAATGTGATGAGATGCGCACACGATGATCGAAGTGATGTGAACGCGAATTCAAAAATAGTTTGATACGAATGGGGCCAAAAATTTGTAGGAACTTTGTTCGAACCCCTTGCATGACAATAGGGTTTATTATCCCCCTACCTGCATCGAATCGCAGATATGTTAAAACAAGACAATCAAGCTGCACGCTACGTGATGGTTCCTGCGGTCCGGATCTATGAAATAAAAGCGGCAACGAGTTACACACAATATTATTGTTTTTGGGTCACATAAAACATTCGTTTCACTGTACAGCTGGGCTCGTGACGGATTTGCCAAACCGCATGATTTCGTTTGAACAGTAGCCCGATAAAGATGTTCTTTTTTGTTTGTCGTTGAATGGCGCGATCGAGAGATGTGGAGATCACAATGCACAACGTGCATCGTCATCAAATGCTTTGTTTTGTGGTCAATTTGAACGAGGAGCGTGCCCTATGCGGTGTCGCTTACTTTGGTAGGTATTTTTTGCACCATCAGAATGAATCCGAATAGAGCAGCGAAAAACACCGGTTTGCAGTTAAAAAATTGTTGTTTTCACAACAGCCTGATTGACAACTCCTTCGGTGAAAGAACCACTGTCTCCTTAAGGCTAAATCTACAGTTTTATATATCAGTTCAACCCGGTAATCTACATTGGCAGAAAAGAAAGTGAGTTTTAGTCTGGATTTTGAAAAAGATCAGTGGAATTTCGGAAGTCTGACGTCACGGACGACCCGTAGGAAACTCATTTTATCCATTACACAACACTTGGTCAAAATGAAGCATACTGCGGGAAGCGTTTATAAGCCTCGATAACATAAACAACACCTGGATTCTAAAGTACGCTAGGGTACTGTCATTCAGAGTTATCATTCCAAACTGTGTAAACAACGTGAATGGCATATCACTCTGGTGCAACCTTGATAAAAAATGTGGATTCTGAGTGATTTTTACCGTATTCATTCCCCACCAATTATTCTGGTATCCCCAAACACTCGGAAGATACCTCAAAAAATGAACTTCGAGGTAAAAACAAACAATTTGTCCTTTCAGCATTATACAACTATCGAGAAGTAAATATTCTTAATGAGTGCCAAAAACGCTTTAGTGGAATTATATTTTACATTGCTTTATCAGAAGTATATTCTCCAATNGGGTTGAGATTAAAGCCAGACCGGTTTGAAAACTGTTCGATTCGGGACAGATTTTCAGTGAAGGAAGATAATTCCGAAGAAGAGGAAATGGTTTGACATAAAACGACATCGTCAGCATACTTTTGAATATGAGCAGGGTGTGGAACTGAAAAATCACTAATGAAAGCAGAGAAAAGATACGGAGAGAGGAAAGCACTTTGAAGCACACCAGAATTATTGACTAGTGGACTTCAGGTATTCCTGCACAGCTTTGTGCACTGAATTCTTTCGGTGAAATAATCTGAAAGCCACGAAAGCAGAGGTCTCAGTGTGCCAAAAGATTCAAGTTTAAAAGGAGGGATGACCGGGATACAGAATCAAAAGCAGACGAATTATTGAGTAAAACGCAGCGAACAGATTTGGCGGAGCTGTTCAATGACTTGCGTATAAAATGGACCAGAGNAGAGTAGACACAGCATCCAAATTGGATCTGTTGGGCTTATACGCGAATTGAAGAGGATCATGGAGAACGGTGACAAGTGACTGTAAACGAATCAGAATGGCTTTCTCAGTCAACTTTGGAACGACAGACGTCGATGCGATAGGACGAAAACGTTGAGGATGAGGTCTTTGGGAAAGGGTATTGTGGTCACCGATCGCCAGGAATTAGGGATTATCTGTGCAGAAAGACACTCATTGATGAGAGATGTCATCATGCTAGTTAGAGGGGCTGCTCCAAATGTGAGAAACGCTGGAGAAAGACCATCAGGGCCCGCGGATGACGGTGGTTTGAAGGAACGTAGGAGCTCAAAATTTCATCATTGGTAAAAGGGAACAGATCAGAATTAGAAACCTCACATGGGAAGGAGAGTATCCGGTTATCGTTGGACTGATAAAGAAATGCAGCGTTGAGGCTAACTACATTAACATCATTGTTCACTTTTTCCTTTTTTGTCCTCAGAGAAGACGAATTCCTTGCAATAGTAGCCTTGTGTGTTTCGTTTGCAGTATTTGGGACTCGAACATCTTGTTTAAACGTGTAATCTCAGCCTTCATTAAGTAAGAATACTACTTTACAACAAATAAATGGTGAGACTTATAGGATCGTTCCTTTTGCCTTCGTATTGAGTTCAAACGAGCAGATGCAATTTTTCCGTTGCAAACAAACAGCGTTTCCATAGGATAGCAAAAATGGAAAATCGATTTCATCGTTTCGGTGAAGAGACTGACACAGGAAGTGATGAACGAGAAGCAAACCAAGATTGGGCAGTCGGTAGGGAACGACAGAGAAGAAAAATGCTAGTTGATGAAAAGTTACGGAGATGAAACCTTATCTGGGTTGATCGTATAAATGTTAAATATGCAGGGCGAGAGTATAGCCTTTGTCTTAAGAGGAGAACACAATGATCACTGGTAGCGACTGGGGTCATTAGTTTGAAAAAAAACCAAGTAGTACAGTTCGTGATTACCCGGTCAAGTATTGAGTTGCCTCTGGTCCGAGAACGAGACAAATCGGGCAAGCCAAAAAAGAGCAAAGGGAAAACGCTTGCACGGTTGAAGTCACCAACAGCCAAATAAAGATTCTCATCTAATATTGGAACCAGAAACGGGATATAATGATCAAAGAAAGATGATATATCTGAGTGGGCGCACGAAGGGGGTATATACACATTAGTAATAATTGTACTTTTATATCGGGAAAATCTGGGGTGACAACGAAAGGATAAACAGTTAATAGAGTTTTCAGAAAAGCTGGATACCACTTCACACTTTCCATACCAAGAAGTATTGATGTACGTTGCCAGTTTTCTTCCTGCTATGTTGTCTGTCCTGCCGGTAACAGTTGAAGCCGTCTATCTGCACAAGAGCATCCTCAGAGTTTTGATTTAACCAGGTTTCTTGTATGCATACGACACTTGGTTTGGAATGGACGCGTGTGTTCAGTGAGGGAGTTAAATCCGAGTTCTTTGCGAAGAGAGAGCGAACGTTGATACTGACCAATGACGGCACGGTTATCTTGGCAGAAGGGATGCTAATAAGCGCACACTGGCATCCAGCACGCTTGCGCTTCTTGATCCAAGAATGATTGCTATATTATCCAAGCATATTACTAGTGTGAAGCAAGGAATTAATAGATTTCAATCTAAGCATATCCCGACGAGAGTATGTATGGGTCCGGAACATGTTTGACGTTGAGATACCAATAAAATCCAGTGAAATGACGAACACACAAAACGTAGCGAGACCAATCGAAGAGAGTGCGTTGAAAAATTGGAGTTATACCCCTTCAAATGTCTCGAAACATGTAACTTTTGTATTTCTAAAGAAATACGTTAGATAATTATATGATATATATATACAATGTAAAAGTTGTGAGTGTGAAGCTTTAGGTTAAACGCATCACGAAAGCTCCAGTGGATATGTCGGTTCAACATAGTAGTTGGTACTGCAGAAACTAAAACAGCTTTGCAGATATATTAATTAGCATTCGTTATTCAGGACAACCGACGCCATGCAATACTTCAAATATATTTAAGCTAGACCATTGTGTACTTATTCCCATAGATCGAACCATATAGCTCTGGCTCATTACTTTGATGCAACAAATGAATGCAACATAGAGCTGAACAGTCATTTCTCCCGGTTACAGTCCCCTCAAATGTGCCCAGATTTTCTGCTCTTGTACAGACTCTGGGTTAGCAATCCTTGCCCATAACTAACTACGCGCAACAGGAGCCAAACGTCTTCAACATTTCCCACCTCCATTCTGTAGTTTCCATCGATAGGGTAGGATCTGCACATTATTCCCTGTTGTTACAATAGAATATGAATGACTGCAACTGTTCGGATTGTAAGAATCCCAAAGGACTAGTAGCCACAGAATGTTACAATGTCGCACGATCGATTTACACCGGATGATGTCTGTGAATTTACCGGAGGTGAACAGATGAATAAAACATATCCAATGTGTATATGGCAAATGAAGCGTGAACTGAAAAGCTAGAAAGCACTGGACAGCTGTTTCGATCTAGATGGGTCTCATCAGTGCAATGCGAATCCATCGACCCAACTGAGAGTTGAACCCGTGACCTCCTAGGTAGAACGTAAGCATGCTACCCATTCGGTCACCGGGCAGCTGATCAGACCGTTTTTCGCTATCCATTTACACGATATAACACACGACGAACTTACCCTTTGAAATTGAATCAAATCCTCCATTACTCACATCAAATGTGCTTTTTTATTCGATGACTAGCAAATCTACCGAATTCAGACTGCTCTCATTGATAAACTATGAAATAGATCGTTTTGAGAAAGAAGCAGACCCATGATAATGAATGTTTTGAGTCTCATTGGTTTCTCCTTTGTGGCTATTACCAGATATTGGCTTCTTAAACGTTCAGCATGGATTATTTTGCTAAGTAATTGCAATCAAATTGTCCTTTGATCCAAATCAAGTATCACAGGCGTGAGGTGAGGCCTCCAAGTGTGTGTGTGTGTGTGTGCGTGCGTGCGTGCGTTTCTAGCTGTTCCAAGTTAGTCGAGGCACGTGATCTTTCCCCAAATTTGACTGTGCAACTGAATAAGAAAGTTTGCCGAACATCTTCATTTGTTGCGTGTTGAATGCTGTGAATAGTTGCATACTGTATTCATATCATTTATCGGACTGCTCATGAGTGAGATGAGAGGTATTTCCATTCTCGCTTCTCATCCCTTTTATGTTCCACCTAGAAGTAGGACAACTATGCGAAATGAACGCTTTATCCACTGCGCTCGGACGAATCTGGCGTTTTTGTCACCAAAGCGTATTGGGATCTATAGTCCGGCTACACCTGTCGATCAAATGTTGCTATTTCCAATCCACATTATCTCTCGTGACTAGTCCCGCGATCACCCACCCAGCCAACCACACACACACGCACGGTTCGTGGACAGCAAACGTCACGTCGTGCTCAGTGTGATCGTTTTCATAATACATACACATAGGCACGTGACAACTTGAGGCATACTGGAACCGATCATGAGACTAATGGAGGATTTGATTCAATTTCAAAGGGTATTTCATTGTGTATGGAGCAAATAAAGTATGAACTGAAAAGCAAGGAAACACTTTAGAACAACTATGTCGACCTGGTTGGGTCTCATCCGTGCAGTGCGCGAATCCATCGACCCGACTGGGGATCGTGTACATGGAAAGTGGAATACGGTCTGCCCAATGACCGAGTGGGTAGCGTGCTTACGTACTGCCTGTGAGGTTCCGGGTACATGACCCCTAGTGAAAGGATCGATGAACTCGCACACCGCTGATGAGACCAAACCAGTTCGAAACAGCTGTCCAGCGCTTCCGAGCTTTCCAGTTCACGTTTCGTTTGCTCTAAACACGACTAATTACCTTTTGTAAATTAAATAGATCGATTAATTTGCCTAGAGTTGCTCTGGACAAATGTTTTCTTGCATACAACCTACTCAACGGTCTCATTGTACAACAATCCTACCGCGTCGTTTGAGATACGGAGGTTTCCCTAAAGGTGAGGTGCGCTCATGACAATTTGATCAGATGTTGTTAATTATGCTTTCTCGAGTAAGTTCTGAACGGGAATACAACCAGGACGGTTCTGTCTTCAAGAGATGTAAGAGGGTCAGGACATTGTCGTGTAAATGAATTTCCCAATCTAAAACTTCTAAAATTAACTGCCCTTTCCGACCTGATGCGTTTGCAACTTTACTCAGTTGAGTTTGCTCATTTCCATTTCTCAAAGATGTATAACACAACCCGTAGTTGGTTTTTTCCAACAATGTTTGCCCATCGACGAGCAAGAAATCTCGATTAAGATTTATGCAACTGCTCATTACTATTTTGAATCGCTAGGAACATGAGATGCTTATAATGCTCGCTAACCGGGGATCAAACAATTTCAGTGTGCCACCGGAAATTCAAACACACCATCCTCCCCAACTGCCGGTTCAAACAATTTTGTAAACTGGACTTTTTTCTCAAAATGTTTAATTTGTTCCCTGCGTCCAACTTCCCCTAAACTGGACTTGTTTTGTTCAGAACGGGTAGATCGATCGTTTCTCCGAGCTTTTTGCATTCAAATTCGATTGAATCGGATTTCCTTCTTCATCGATTTGGCCTGTCAGCAAAGTCAAAACAGTGATTGCATTTCAGGAGTCTTCTCAGGCCCTTCGCTTGCGTAGATAAAATCGCCCTGGTAGCATTGTGAATACCGATCTCGCGATGCGGTGGAGAATACCCTTTCCGGGAAGTTATAGATCAACCAGACAGACGAGATCTCTTTTAGCGGCAAACCCTTTTGTAGTAAACTGGGTTCAACACATGACAGAACGAAACGAAGGCATCATCCGCCAAATGTCGGTAATCATTCGATACTATCAGTTTCTGATACAGTGGTAGGTAGCACTAAATACATGAATATATTAGTCTGTTATCTAAAACTATTATTATAGATCAGGAAATTTTTTTCATTGTGCCATTACAAAAGCACTGAACTTTTCGTGCAAGCTTTACTCTGTCCCAATTTTCTCTAAATCTAAGTTACATCTGAAAGGTTCAACTAGATAGAACGCTTTAGTTGATCAATATAAGACTTCTATTCTGCTGAAACCAATTGTATCGTAATGACAAACACAACCTGGTCCCCGAATCGAGCTTCACAGTTATCCGGTTAGTAGTTGATTGTGAATGGTCGGTAAACAACAAGCAAAACGTGAATAGCATGTGGACGAACTGGAGATATTCTTTGCCCACATTTTCATCCTCAATTTTTTTCTTTGATTAAACTCTGTTTGTGTAAATTAATGGAGTCACGTGATGAAGTTCCCATTAGAAAATGGGTACTGTATCCAAATACTTATTTATTTAAATGAACTACAGTGCAAAGATCCTTCCATAAGAGCAAGATGACAACGCACTGAACTTCCGTTTCAAAGTACGAGAGCTACGCAAAATGGTGCCGGGTACGCAGTACACGACGAGTACGCGGTGCAGGTGACCGGGGTTAGGAAAAACGTGAACTGTAATCTCGTATTGTGAACCTATTGTTCAGTGATTGCAACTCACACATAACCAAAAATCAACAGCCAAGTACAGCTCACAAGTCTAACAAGGGTCACTATACAATCGGACTGTCGTAAGGATGGAACTCAGTTGATCCCACTGGAGAGTGACATTTTTCTAAAACTATAAGTGTGGTTTAAAGCAGCAGCCGCATAGTGTTGATCGTTTGCGAGCTGCCTTTGATGATAAGATGCCTTCAAGAAGCATTGTGTTCCCAAATGTCAAGCATATCCTACGTGGAATCCGATACAAGTCAGCAACAGCTCCAGTAGAGGCTTTCATCAAATAGGTCGAAACGCTGCCCACTTCGGCCTGGGCAAGCTGTTGCACCAAATGGTTTGAGCGCATGAAACTGTGCACTAACGATGATAGGAAATACATTGAGAAAATGTATTATCTAAATAAAACTTCTGTGCATTCGGAAACGTTTTTGTTAAGCCCTCCTAGGTTGCCACAGTCCTTTGCATACACATAAATCGTACAGACATCCTTTTATGTTACCACACTACCTGAGCTGTAATCGAATAAAATTTCCAAGCGATATAGTAGCTAGATTCCCAACATAGAGATCCTCAAATAAATGGATACACGAATGGACAAAATGCGTACAATTGAAAATAAAAATATACTAATCCGAACAGACTGAAATCAATACACAAAATGAAATCAACTGATTATTTTTTTTCTCAAAACGATAAATACGGTGGCACGAGACTATAGTGACAATTACATTCATACCTCGAACGTCCACCAGTGGTAAGCAGGAGTACGGGTTAGAAAGAAAATCCACTTAATCAAAGCAATAGTTACTGTTTGTTATATTGCAGACGTGTTTTTTATTTGTACTGTTGGATTCAGTGATTAAATCACGTTTTGGGTAGAGTACGTTGCAGGTAAACTACGCTCGGTTTTCGGGGACTAGTTTTCTTTGACTCTGGCAAAAACATAAGGTAGATGAATTGACAGAAAAAGCAGGAATAAACTTGTAAATTAAATAATATCTATTGTTTCCGGTATGGTATCTAGTCCGGATGTGACGAGCCATTGGGATGAACCAATGAAAATCGATCCATCGGACTGACATAGAAGACAAAACGATCCCAAAATTGTTCTTATTCATAGAAGGTCTGTGTGTGTGTGTGTGTGTGCGTGTGAATTCGATTTCACACCGAGTTTGCCGTGGCCAGGCTGCACGACTTGATCCGCTTAGATTGTTGTTTAAGGACCAGATAGTGTGTCGGCGAAACATCCAGGTCAAGTCAATGAACTAATCACTTGCCTTATTGACTTTGCAAGCCTTGTGTACAGACTAACCGCATAGAGCTCGTGCTCTCAGTGTACACCGTTGTACAGGAACAAGAAAGAATAAACAGAATCTTATATATTTATATACATATATATATATATATATATAAGGGTAATATTGAAATTAGTGCATTTGTCCCCGTCCCTCTCCGACGCTTAGCGTTTCGAGCCTCAGTCATCGGATTGAATATAGTACTGCCAAAATATATTATACTTTATAATTATATATAAATATATATACTTATATTTCTCTTCCTATTAGTGGAATCCCCACAAAATATATACGAATTGTTCATTTCGACGACGGTTTTTGATGCATCAATTGTACAATAGCGAAGCTTTAGCAAAAAGTAATCAGAATCCATTTACAAAATGGACTCATAAGCCGGATACAGATAGTGTTCATTCAATGTGTCAATCTTCCATTCGCCCTTTATCATTTTTAAGCACTGGAGGCAACCGCTTTCGCTTGCAATTCGGCAAGTTGACCACCCAACAGTATCTGCCAGTTTCCGCTAATTCATCGCTTACCCGAAACACTGAAGACTGATGTTGAGGAAACTNAACCTATCCCTGATTCAAATACAGGTAAAATTTTTCGATTACATTCAAATCCATACTGCTGGGTGGTAATTAAATGAATTCGACGGTTTCAGGCGGCCCATAGTTATCAATATACCAGTATGATATGGGAGACTGAAATGTATTTTCAAAATGAGAGTGATTTTGAATGAGTTTGATCAACACGCGTATATATACTAATGAATGTGCGTGGATGTGAACGTGCTTCATTGGGTTGCAACACGTGGCCACTTGTGACGCACACCACTCATTTAATCGTCAGAAATATGCCATCCTCTGACCGGACAATGTTTCACATTGGTTATCTGATTCGTTTACAACATTCTACATGAACAACTGATCATTGTCCGAAACATCTCAGTGATTTCCCGTTACCAGGCAACTAACCGTTCATCAGTGCTCAAAATCACTCCATTCATTGCATGTGAACGTTTACACTTTCATTATTTGCATGTCAACATCTCTGGGTTGACCGTTAAACAACAAATCATGCGCTTCCAATGAGAAAATCGAGTGAGCTGCAATTTGAGGCATTCCTATGGCACTTGTTCGTGTTTAGATAAGATCTGATCCAATTAAATCATTGTTTCTACCCTGCAAACAGTGTATTTTCAATTTAGAGCTAATCCAGTTGATTCACATGGGAAATAAATACTGTTTTGTTGTTGTGCTGCCTGTAATTTTCCACAAATCAAACGTATTTTTGCACACGAACAGAGGCCAAACAGATTGGAAAAATTACAGTATTCGTTCCTCAATCTGAACCGGGTTCACGGGCCCAGTTCACTTTCCGGCAATGCATGAGGCCCTGCTCGAGCGAATCAGTTCTGATTGAGAGCAGGTTGGTTCCATAGCTCAAAACGACGTGTTTTCCTGAAACGAAAAATCAATACAAAAGCCCTGTTCGCATTTAACTCACAGCTACTTGTAATTAGTGGTGTGGGATAATTGATACTGATACTGTATGGAAGTCCTAACTTGGTGAGAGGCTTTCGATTGGAATTAACAGATTGTCATCTGTATCTGCCTTCGTTGCTTTGGAGCCGAATGAACTGACTGAAAACGACACCTTAACACACATGAATTGGCATTCGGGTCAGCCCTGGCATGAGCTGGTTGGCACAGTGGTAACATACACGCCTATCATGCCCGATAGGTCCGGAGTTGGAAGCTCGGACGGTCAGACGGTGGATATGCACTACTGATGAGCTCTACTGAGAGAGCGAGACTCGAGTTTCAGAGCTTCCGAGTGGGTGGTCGAATCGGTGAACTGAAGAGTGTGCATGCAGGTGAAGTCCGAAGGATTTTTAGTTCACATCAATCAATAAAAGCCCATTAGTAGTCACTTGAATTAAACGGTGAGACAAAGCATAAAAAGAAACAATTAGACTCGGTCAAAGCTACTGGGAAAATAAACAAAAAAAAGGGGAAACCAATGAAGGCAACAGCAACAACAACAACAACAAGGATGGCAAGCAGCATTTCAGAAAACAGTTTTCAATTTCCCATCTGCACAACGATGTAGCAGTGGACATGTTCCATATTCCCTCCAGCAATGAACGACCGACTGCGTTTTTTGTGGTTCCCCAGGGTCCAGAAGAGGAAACGTTTCATCATGTTCAACCGGTTCCAGCAAACCACGGTATCGAAAGGAAACAAGCAAATGCTGACAAAGAAGAGACGATGACACACGGCAACGATAACACAATTGTTTACCATCCGATGGAGTTCGGTGTCGCTTAAAATGAATCAATCACTTGTGCGTGCATATGTGTGTGTGGTTTTGAAGTATATAATCTGTCTGTTAAACACCAAGCACAAGCTACACATCTCGCAAAATCCAATCGGAAAAGCAAGTGGAATAAATCCCAGGTATAAACACATTAGTCGTCAAAAGAATCATAATTGATTTGATTGTGGATCAAAGAACGCATTCGCTTGGAGAACATGATTGACAAATAGCCATGTTCGATAAATACTAAAATTTGCTAATCCTGNTAAAACATGTAACGCTAATTCGTTAAGTATTCATTCGTTAGTTCACTGAAAACATTGAAACCTTCGGAGATAGACCAAATGGTTGGACAATACCGACACATTGTACAACATTGGATACCATTACGATGATCAGCTGCGCAGCATACGACTGCCGGACCTACTCATTCCCTAGTCAAGCTTCTCAAATTTTCTGATCACCGAACATCCCGGTACATTTTTGTCATACTCGCCTACAGCGGCATGAATACAGTTTGTGCGTCGATGCTACTGGTCGTGACCGAAGCATTGCGAGTTTTGCCTAAAGAATTGTGGGTCGAGGTCAAAGGATCGTGGGTTTCGGTGTTAAATGCTGCGTTCCCGATTAGCTGTTTGGAAAGTAAGCCCGACGACCTTCCTGTAAACGTTTCTCGTAAACCACAGAAAAAATATTTCAATGCTTTTCAATCAGGAACTCCCCCCCCCCC
>UZAN01046293.1:0-12708 GCA_900618425.1 Echinostoma caproni
GGCAGACCGTTTGACTGCATCTTGCGGAGCGTTAGTGAGTGCCCTCTGATGCGGTTGTTGTTCCTCAGGGGGAATTCTAGCTGCAATTCTGGGCCAAAGTCGCCCAAGATGATGCGTCTGGTGTAGATCAGGTCGCCTCTCAGTAGTCTGTATGACATGGGGAACAGTCCCATTGCACTCAGTCGGCCCTCGTAGCTGATCCCACGTAGTCCTTCGACGAGGCGTGCAGCAGCCCTTTGAACTCAGAAGCTGTACAAGGAAAGACCGCCGGACAGCCATATTCCACTCGGGAGTGTACGTGGGAGGCATACAGCAATTTGAAGGCCACCAGGTGTAACGGACCAAACGAACGGCGGATAGCACCCAACATACTCCACGCAGAAGCATAGGCTTTGTCTGTCTGTGAACGAGTTTTCAGGTTTCTGGTGACAACAACACCCAAATCTCGTTCCTCAGTTGACTGCCGGAGCACAGTGAGACCGGGTCCTCTTATCCTCATGTGGGCACACTTGAAGATACTCACCGGTAGCCCCCATACCCTCGACCAGTTCATCAGAGCGTTCAGGTCATCCTGAAGACACAGCTGGTCCGCCTCTACCCGGATTGTTCGCCAGAGCTTGAGGTCTTCCGCATAGATTAGGCACGGGCTACTCGACGTTGATGGTATGTCGTTCGCAAAGATCAGGAACAGCAGTGGAACAAAAACGGAGCCTTGTGGTACACCACTGGTGACTGTGCCACGCAGATTGCGCCTGTGAAACTCTCACTGAGAATGATGTCCCTTTGAGGAAATCTTTCAGCCAGCGAAAAGCGGACCCTGTGACATCCAGAACCCTGAGTTTAATGAGTAACTTGTCCTGAGATACTTTGTCGAACACCCTGCTAAAGTCAACGAAGATAACGTCCGTACCACATCCCTCGTCCTTGCCTCTAGACCAACGTTCCCGAACAAGCAGCAAATTGGTCATGCAGGAACGCTTCTGACGGAAAACATGTTGTTTCCTACACATCTATTGGTGTCGCTCAAAGTGATCCGTAAGTCGTGAAACCACCAACCGTTCCATCGTCCTGCCGACAACCTTTGTGAAGTTCACGGGGCGGTAGTTGCCTGGTGCAGTTTTCTTTCCGCCGTTGTAAATCGGAACCACAACCGCTTCCTTCCACTCTTGGGGCAGTCTTCCCGAGTGCATTGACAGGTTGAAAAGCCAAGGTAATCGAGGGGGAGAGCTGGACCGCCAGTTCCTTGAGCGTGAGGGGATGAATACCATCCGGGCATGGAGACTTACTCGTCTTGATCGACTGGAGCACTCTTGTTACCTCCCTTTCTGAAAATTCTTCGAAGGTGAACATCGACGTGGTTCTGGCTGCTTTTGGTGGGCAGCCAGCACCTATCGTGTACACTGAGCGGTACTGTGTGGTCAGTGCTTCCGCTGTGTCTTCGTCGGTGCTAACCGTGTCAGCTCCATCGATCAACGCTATGATACCAGCCGTAGCTCTTTTGCGCCGCTTTAGGTAAGCAAAGAGTCGTTTAGGAGCCTTCACTGAGTCATCTGCCAGATTCTCCTTGGAGGTCCTCTGCTTGGATCGTTTCAAATCCAAGCACTCGTTCCGTATTCTCCGATAGAGGTCGTAAACTGCACCGATGGCCCAAAATGCTTTCCAAGCGCGATTTCGGAGCCGGAGTATTCGTCGCAGTTCAGAATCAAACCATAGTGGCCCAAGTGTTCGCGGTCTGCTGCGAGTTGCTGGGACGAACGTGTCAGTAAGGTGGAGGATACCGTCCCGAATGCGTTCCCATACTAACTCTACGTCATTCACCTCACGAGGGATTGGTGTGAGACACGGCACAGCCATGGCGGCCGCCCGTACCACGTCAAACTGTGTGCGCCATACATTTCGACCTCTACGTAATCCCAGGGGTGAGTGGGTAGAATTCCGCCAACGAATAGTCATTACCATATGGTCACCATACCCTAACGGAGGGTGGTGCTCGATGTGTTCTACCCCGGAACTCCTCAGCGATATCACCAGGTCTAGAATCGATTCCTGCCCGCCCTGCTGCCGCGTCGGCGACTGCACATACTGAGACAACGAAATTTCCTGCAAGGTACACAGTAATTCACAACAGAAGTGATCCACGCCGGGTCTGGTCAGTCTTGCGACCCATTCCACGTTAGGAGTGTTGAAGTCCCCGAGAATAAGGTATCGACTGTCACCTGCCCATCTATGCAGGGTTGTCAGGAACTCGAAGACGGCTGACGCTGGGGTTCGATATGATACCCCTATGTTCACGTATCCTCCTGATGTTAGCNCACGACACCAGACCGCTTCTCCGAAACCTTGTGGGTCCGTATATGTTTCCAGTTGCACCACAGGGACGCCAGATCGGACAAACAGTGCTTCAACTCCACCAATCCGTCCAGGGTATACCCGGGAAGAGCGACTTCCGAGTCCATAATGTTAGCGTTCAAACAGGTTTCAGTTAGTGCCACCACAGTTGGACTATGATTTTGCACCCAGATTTCCAACTCATCCCTCTTACTCAAAAGGCTCCTGATATTCGTCAGTATTTTATCGGGTTCTCTTCGGTCTACTTCGGACCTCCTCTCCGCCCCGAATGCCCTACTCTGAAGTCTTTGTTGGAGACCCAAACAACAGGGATCTCCACCGGAAGTAAGGGTGCCTCTTCTGCATAGGAAAATCCCGAATTACCAGATTTGCTTCCCCATCTGTACTTCAGAGAGTGCCTTTTTTAGTTGTTCCCTCTGCACAGGGTCTAGATCTCGGAGGATGCGCATCCGTTTGCCCTTGATCCTATGTGTTCGTTGAAGCACGGAGGCTGCTTCACCTTCCGATCCAAGAACCACCTTGAGAGGACGAGTAGAGCCAGCAGAGCCATTCCTTCCCAAGACGGAACGCTGACTTTACACAGATATTTTTGCCAAGGTTTTTTCTCTCGGAATGAATAGCCGTCCCAACGTCTCGCACAGCAGGTTGATGTCGTGGTTGGGCCTGGTCTGCGAATCAACTTCCTTCGACTCCGGCAGGTGCACAACAATGAGACATTGTTGGCGCGATGGTGGGGGATTGCGAGCAAGGGGTATGGTCCACGCACCGTCCCCGCCGACTCGGTTCGCGTTTGCATTCCGTTGAATGCCTTGTGATATACCGGATCCGGGTTCAACACTTTTGGGGGCTTCCTTTTGTGTAACCTGAACCGCCAATGAAAGTGGAGCTGCCTTCGTTGTCTTGGGTTTGCCACAGGGAGGATTAGGAGACATCGTTGGAGCGGTCGGACAATCTCGTATCCTTCTGCCGTTTGTGGTTGACGGCGTTGATGTTACTGCCGGTGGTGAAGAGGGGTTCCTGAGTTGCTGACGAATCACGGTTACATCCATCTCCGACATAGATTCCTTCGTCTTCGGGGTATGGGTGTCCGGACGTAGGTTCACAGATCACTTGGAGCACACAATTTTTACAAATTTGAACTTGCACGAGTTTAGAAACTTGTATTCCTCCTGATTGATATTGGCACAACCAGTGTGTGTCCAGTCATTACAGCCGTCACAATGAACACTCTTGGTACGGGGACCAATGATACTTTGGCAGATAACACAGCCATTTTTTTCTACATTGTAACACATATTTGCGGGTATTCCACGAGATAAATCGGTAGTCCACTTCGATCTTATTTGAGCGGCGTTGTGTATCATGCACTAATATACAGGGCAGAGAACCGTTATGAACACACTAACCTGGCGACTTTCTCACATAGGTCACGTTAAATATTCTGGATGGGGACACCGTGACCAAAATTGCCGATGAGTGATATGGTTGGTAATCAGTGACGCTCGTACATCTGCTAACTGTTGTCGTAACCCTGGTCTTCCTGAATTCTCCTTTTACACCTTGACACTGCTTTAACATGGCAGATTTTTCTTTGCTCTCACATCCGAGGGTATGTTGTGTGGCCGATTTTATGGTCGAATCCGGACGATGTTTTCCATCTACAGGACATCAAATATTCGCCACAATGTACCTTTATGCTAAACTTGTTACTCTAGTAGTAGTGAACTGGGACATTTATTTTACACAGTTGGTTTTACTCTGTTGTAACCAACGAGAAGTTTCACTTTTCGCTTTCCGTCCGCTTGCATTTTGTTGCACTCGCTGATCTTTGTCGCTTCAGTGCCTACGCGCACGTTTGCGTTTGCGCGCATGTCATCTGTGCCACGGTATTGCGACACTGCAGAAACAAGTCTTCTGGTTTAACCGGTCGAAACTTTAGTGTCTGTCAGCTAAAGAATTCATTTCGAGGTCCCTTACAACTGACCGTAGTCAACTTAATCAGCCAAAAGACAGCAATCAAAACAGCTACAAGAAAGTGCATGATTAATGGCTGTTCTTACTGAATGTGGCTCCAAGTTTTGCAGCCAAACGATGAACGCTGCAGTTGATTAACTAGCTGAAGACCATTTCATTTGGAACCAGTCAGTAAGCCTGATTTCTAATCGATAGTAGGAGGAAAGAGGTGAAGATGCTGTTAGAAATATAAGTATCTTTTCGCCTGTTAGCTGAGCTTGGCAATTTGTTTGCAAACGTTTCCGAGGTGACATCACCAGTACTTGTGAAGTGGCAGCGTTATGTGTCTATATGCAAAACGAAGAAGCATAAGAGTTGAAATGAGTCATTTGAACAAAGTGTTGGGCAAGTGAGTCGAGTGATTTGTGTTTGGTTTGGTCAAGTAAGATGAGAAAATTTGATATGGGGTGAACTGGACCAAACGACTTGGTGAGTGTGGTGAACTAGGGAGGGGGAGAGGTCATGTCACGTCACACGTCACACTTTATACCACCCTACCATAGCGTCTATATGTGTTCCATCCCACCGACTATTTTTGTCTCTTGTTCGCACTGTGTTGGACTCGGTTCACCCTTTGAACTGGTGCGAGCGGGTGCATGTGAAGAGGTTTGGGGGTGGGGTGGGGTGGGGTGGTGTTCTTCTGTCCTGATGGCGGTTTGGTCCGTTCTCAGATATCACGGCGTGACCATTTTTTCGATTGACTCCTCCCCATTCCCATCCTCACCCTCTCTCAAATCAGATCAACAGCGAACCGAGTCCAACACAGTTCACAAGCAATGAAGATGTCACCTCGGCTGGTGATGAAACATTTGCAAAAAAATTGCCAAACTCGACGAGATGGCATTCATTCCACCCGACCTACGACAACCGATTTGCAATACTTTATACACGTATATGTTCTGATTGGGTGATCCAATTAAACTTGGTGATTTTCAGCAATGGAAAGCAATCTAACAGTTGCATTTGTATTCCTTTACCCTCGTTTCTAGATTGTGACGTTTGATAGCTGGGCTCCAATATAAATTCGTTTGTTGATGTTCAATTTATACATATAAGCTGCATATATGATCCACCTAGTGTTCGGTGTTTGCGTCGTCACCCAAGCGCACCTTGTAGGAGTTTCAAGCGATTATAAATGATTTACGAAAGTTCACGGTTTTCTTAATTGGGTCATGGTGGATAGTCGCCACTTGATTTTACCACATTTAGGTCGACAGCTTTCCTCTCCTCCGTCGAACATAAATTCAAGTACATTCATCAATGGGGAGAAGTGTTTTTCTAGACCTTTTAGGCCCTTAAAATTCATGCGAGAATTAAGCTTTCGGTGTTTTCCAAACGTAATCCCCATTTCTATGAGCCTGAGATTATAGGTTTCTCATTGACTATCCGCTGCACTAGCTCTGGGTTTCTTTGTCCCTCATTGTGTTTGGTACTTGACCCAGCGCGGGCTGATCAATACAATTGTATGGTCACCCGATGCCTGTATCGAACTCCGATGGCGTATTGTGAGAATTGATTACAAGCACATGTTTTGCCTCATCTCATTGGTCGTTTCCACATTGGAATTGTTCCTTGGTGAAACACGTCAGGGGTCGTATACAGTTCCTGGTATAAAAGTATCACATGAGTTAACCTTATTCCACGGTTTCAAGTAGGTTAACCAGTGCTGGAATGTGAGTAATTTACCTGAGTCTCCGCAACAAAGATTCGATGTCGAGATTGAGAAAAGTTCAGTAGCTTCGGTGGAATTCGAACCCACGCATGGACGCCGCCTACGCTTTGTTCGCAGACGGTCTACCAGCTGAGCTACGAGGCCACACCAATAGCACTGATATCACATATGGCACCCACTAGTTAGCATGCAAACTGACTGCCTTTGTAAGTTGGATGGGTAATTCGAATGTGAAAAGATCAGTGCTATCGGTATGGCCTCGTAGCTCCGCTGGTTGACCGTCTGCGTACAAAGCGTGGGCGGCGTTCATGCGCGAGTTGGAATCCCACCGAGGGATAATTACATCAGCGAATTTGTTTTATAGAGAAAACGAAAACGCAAGCTGTACGAATTGCGGTAAAATTGTTTCCTATCTGTTCGGTTTCAACGCCAAGAAGTGAAGTATTTTACTATTTGGCGAGCACTTTTCCCCCGCGTCTCCCCTGTGAAACAGTATTAATTTTTTAGGCCAAAAGAATCAAAGATCATTCCAGCAGATCATTACTGGACATGCTCAAAAGTGATATGTCTAATAACGTTGAATCCTCAAAGTCCATCGCTTATGAAAGAATATATTTATTTGTTAACTATCGAAAACAGATTTATTTTCATTGTTCTTGTATGTTCAGGCATTATTGGATATACAACGCAAACGTCATTTGCAGCTCGGGTGGTGGATTTGCGGCGAACAAGCTTCGTAGAAGAAGATTATGGGATACGCATAAATGACGAGCGACAAGGACTGGTAGACCAATCGTGTGCTTCTGGGAAATTTTAGCCAGTCGTCCATACTCCACTCACTATCATGAGATATGTTGAACAGTGTGTCCCATAAATTCACATATCATCTTGTAACTGAAAGCACCATTTCCGATGTGTATTCATACATATGAAATCGCAGTTATGCGAACTAATCGAGTTCAAACTGAGCTAGATTTAATTGAAGCAATTGCATGTAAACTAATTGACCAATGTTTTCCCACACATCACAACCGTGGTCCCTGGACTGGGTGTGTGACGTCGAGCTGATCTCAATAATTGAACAAACATTGAAACACGCAAAACAGGAAATCGGTTTAATGACATCTAGCATCCACGCACTATTGGACATGCACTGGCTGAATCTGGGAGGTGGTGAACCCTAGAAACATCGGTAACATGTAATGTAGTTTCTGATTTACGCACTCTCGTCCCACAACACGTTTCTATAGGCGCCAAAAACACACCCAAAGTACACATATGCAAGAGCTCTACTATCTAAAAGGTACTATCTGAAAACGGAAATAACTTGAAACTGTAAAAAAGTGGAATTGAAGACAGTAAAAATCAGAATCAGTGGCTGAAGTGCTAGCTAAATAAAATAAAATTGATCTGCCGGTCCGGTCATGTTAGACAAATATCCACCAGTCATTTATCCGGTTTAACTTCACCGTCATGCTACGAGAGAGTTGGTTGCATAGTTTTCATCTACCTACCTCTAAAGGTTTTGATCTGTAGGTTGCTTTACTCACATGTTAAACCGAATGTGACGGTTCAATCGTTCGCCGAAAATATAATAGCTATAATCTGAGAATGACCATCATCTCATCTTTGCCTCACTAAATACTACTTACTACGACAGTTTTGAGTCCAGGAGCTTCGTTCTATTTCTTTTTCCGATCAACTTGTTTCCTCTCGCTTTGATTTCTCAATGATTCACCTCCTGCTTGTTAATACTATACTACGCATCTGAATATCGTACTGGTTAAAGTTTCGACTCATCACTTTACTGAATGCACACTAATCACATGGAAAAGCCGTATGCCTCTTTCGTCTCACTCCCTACCTACTTCGGACTGCAGTTCGAGTTGTCTTGCATCCCCGTTTGTTTTATACTTGTGCCACCCAACTCATAAAATTGTAAACCTATAAGAAATTGACTCATACTTGGTATAGATTAAATACACAATTAATAATGAAGGTAGTAAATGTGACAATGGATAGAATATTTGAGAAATCAATAAGTATGATGTACATATCACCGGCTTGCAAGCAAGCTTGTTGCCAACGCAGGAATAACAGAACATGGGGGGGTTAAGATAAAAGTAGTGTAAAAGGCGCTCAGATAGTTAAGTTTAAAAACGAGAAGGACAATTTTTATTCGTGTCACCGTAGGTTTCGTGTTAGTTTATCTTTTTTTATGGGGTACGGGACTTCAACAAGTAGAGCGTACAGCATTCGTGCCACTAACTTCTATTCTGGGCCATATCTTTCAGCCTCTCTAAACAACGACAATCCTCATTCTTTCAGCCCCAACCTGGAAGATGAGTTGCACCAATCGAAGCCAAAGCTGAAGCCAGCTTTTTCATATCTCCACGCCATGTAATGGTCTGATCACCGTGGCGCTTCTTCCGGCCTTGCCCGGTACGTGCAAAGAGAGCACGGAAAGGTAGCTGATGGGCAGGCATGCGCAAAACGCGACCAAGCCATCGGAGGCGGTGTAGAGCAATTACTTCTGTTAGGGTACGACTATCCACACCCAACACACGACGACGGACCTCGTCATTGCTCATCTGTTGTTCCCATCAGACACGAGTGATGTTTCGGAGAAATCTACATTTGAATACAGGAAGTCGATTAGCATCTTCTTTTGGGAGAGGCCAGGTCTCACAACTGTATAACAGAACACTACGAACCGCGGTGATTCACACCCTTCCCTTAAAGGATACTCAGATGTCATAGTGGGTCCACGGGTGTTGCAAGTTGGCGAAAGCCACTCTAGCTTACGCTATTCGTGATGTGATCTCCCCGTCAATACCAGGGTTTGCTTCTCACGTGTAGTGTACAATCGGCGGAGAATGATTGAAGCCAACAGCTTTGACGCTATCGGGATTAGGCTTATACCCCTATAATTGGCACAGTCACTGCTCGGGCCTCTTTGAAAGATTGGAGCGATAATCGATTCCCTCCACGAGAAGGGGATCCGCTCAGTATTCTAAGCTTTAGAAAATAGAACTTGTAGTTCTCTAGCAATCTTTACTCCGCCATCTTTTAGTAGAGCAGAGAGAAGGTCATTTGAGCCCGGCGCTTTGTGACGTACCAAGTCTTCGATATCCTTAAGGATTTCCTCCTCAGAAGGTGGGTCTGTCAAGACAGACCACGGGACGTGTGCTAGAATAGCTGTGATAAGCGAAGGCCGGTGGCCAGTTAAAATGTACCTCAAAGTACTCCGCCCAGCGCGCAAGACGACGCTATTCATTATAAATGGACAAACCGTCAGCTTCGTGGATCGTTACGCTCACACCGAAGACTTTCCCATGACCCCAGTACGTACAATCCCTGATGCACGCTGAGTCCACCAGAGTTCAGGGTCTCTACTTAGGCTTGCGTTGAGGTTACGACTCGTTGGACGAGAGGCAGAGATGTTTAGTTCCGTACACATGATTAATAAAGCAAACTCCTTACGAGCTTTACCGGATTGGCGTCCGATGATAGAGTAACTCGCAGATACAGAACCCCGAATCCGTGGCAGAACAAGAGGCTGGGATATTTACGCGTACTTTTGCATAATCAATCATGAATTATCGGAAATAAAACGACATACCTCAAATTAGACGCAACAGGGTCTGGACAAAAACAATCGGTCCTACACGACAAAATCAAACATGCGAGGGAGACACCCTTTTGGAATTCAGGGAGGAGGAATGCGATTTGGATATAGCGACGGTGCTATTTAAAGGGCATCGAGGACCAATCACAAAGAGATTGTATAGCGAAGTGACACCAAAGGCGGGTATGGGGCGGCAGGTGGCAACCGTGTTCACGGTTAGAGTGAAAGAGTAGACAACGGACACGAGGAAGGTGTCTTGGTTGGTTAATCAAACCAGCCGGGCAGGAGCATATGGGTCAAGAGATAACAAATTACGAGAAAAGAATGGACAATGGAGGAGTGACAACAGTGAGGACGGTAAGATAAGCATAGCGGGTGGGTGATGAGCAGGTGGCCACAAATAGTAAGAGGCAGTTTCTATGCCGGGTCAAAATAATAGATCACGATAATAGGTTGGACGAAGAACGGGTAACAACAATTAATACGAAAGTTGCAATTTGGGTCGGTTAGGTAGCCATACTGGGGATTCGAAAAAGTGAGGAATAAATTACCATGGAAGGGGAACGTAGCAAGTTCCGATCCGACGGGCAAAGGTCATCAAACTGGGAGGTAGTTAGGATCGTACATGAATTGATGGGTTTTGAACAGAGAACAAGTAGGTCCGGTGTTCGTAATTTCAATCACACAATAAAGCTTTGTAAATTTCCTTTTGCAACTTACATATCACCCAGTTCTGACCTTATCTTCTTTGCCGGTTTTCTTTATATCGCTATTGGCAGGATTATCGTTTGTTTAGTTACTGATCTTAAACAGCATTCCGACGTTGACTCACTGATTCCGCCCTCCAAAAGATATTCCTGAAATCGCACTCTAATAAGTTTCTTTCAATCATCTTCGATTGCCTCGAGTTGCGCACGATGGTCAACCGACCGGAAAAGTCTAACGCAAACCGAAGATTCTATAATAACATGAAACGGTCGTAACTCGTTTGGTTGTACGGTTTTATCTAGTTTCGTTTATTGGACACAAGCCCAAGTATTCGGAACAATCAGGTTGGTAGAAAACACCAATTTCATGCAATGGGTCAAAAATTCGAAGTTTCAACGGAACGGTGACTATGCATTACTGTCCATTTTGTACTGAGTGGTCTCTCTGTTAGTTTTGTATAAATTTCGGGTGATCGTATGCAGGCAATTAAAAAACAATGATCCAACGGGAGCTTAAACGCTGTAAAGGGGTTAAGTTTTCTGTACGATTTACATTATATTTGTTTGAGTCCCCGAACAATTGGTTCACTTCTCCTTATTTAGCAATCTGGTCACTTCTTTCTCTGTTATCTCGTCTGTGTGCCAACTTTGGCACTGTCATAAAACTTTGGTGATGAGCAAACATACCTGGGCGGTAGCTATTTTATCTCTTGTGATTCCGTGCTCCACAAGTGAAGGTATAAAATTAAAGGGTTTCTTCAACCCACCTTGAATCTTTTTGATCGTGCACTTTATTTCCTCTTAGCTCGTGAAACGCAACTGAACAAAGGGTTGTTTATCGATAAATGTTGAAGGAACAACCTTCTCTATTTTTCACCGTTCAACACGGCAAAACTGAGTCCTTAACATGTCAAATGAAAAGCGTTTCCCCCACAAACAAACATTTGGCCGTCTACCGCACACGAGGCATGGATCGATGTAGATCACTTACTTATGCGTTGCTAAATTGGTGCAATGCCTGCCGTCTGTAATTTTGCCCATAGTAATGTATTCCTTGCCTCTGGTGTTTTCGTCTTTATATATGGTTTCTTACTATTCCGGCAGCTGTCTACTCTCCATTTATGGCTTTTCCGTCTTGGCACCAACTCGTCTACTGTTTAGAAAACGCTGCATCCAACCGTTGAGACTGTACGTTTTTATTTGATCATAAAGGGTGTTTTAAGGAATTACGATTTCAATCGAACCTAAACATTCCACTACTACAAATTAATCAGCACTTGATCCAATTTTCAAAAGGGTACTAATCCTAGGTGACTACTGCCAAGCTGACCGAGACGAGTCATCCAATTTATCTACCTACCTGGAAGCCAGATGTAGGGAGCAAGGTTGGCTGATGCTGTCAGCTCCGGGATTGGATCCTCAGTGAGTCAAACAGTAGAACGCTAGTGATCGTACGCACAATTGAAATCGTCACTTAGTGCAACTCAATCCTCAATTGTAGCTTGCATTTATCTAAAGATAATTTCTGTTACTCCCCATTTATACATCAACCAAACTACTACTTCATATACTAATAGGCTGTGTAAAATGCGAAGCAATTCCAACCCAGAACTTCACAAATGCCGTGTTGGGGTGAATCGGATACGTAGCACTCAATACTCGCTTAGTCTCGCAATAGAACTGGAAAATAAGTCTTATTTTCTTCTCGGAATCACTAATGTATCGTATATAAATCATGAACCCTTCGAAATAACCCGCGAACCAGAATCGACAATCAAAAGGCACACTGAAGAAAAAACATCTTTGAAGACTATTCATTGTCGAATAATTGTTTTCCTGCTAAAGCCCTGCAGAAAAATAGTAAATTTGTTATTCGTAGACCCGTGTGAAAGATTTTTATGAAGGAAATTTCCTGTCTGGAATTACAACCCACTCTAGATTTCTTAAATTGTATGAAATGACTAAGATGAGATTAATCTCCTGAAAACTTCCCCACACCCTGAAGTTAATTACAGGTCTTTTCGGTCACAAAATGGTATTTTGTTCAAAAGTTGGTTGGTTTCTTTCTTTCATCAGTAACATACTCATGATCAGCCCTTTTATTGGGATTAAAAATAGGTAAAGGTAATTCGATATGCTTTGCACACTGTTATTACCCCGTATCACATGACTTGATTCGATCCTAATATCGAAAAATATTCAGAGAAACTGTCAACCTGTCACCAACCAGTTTCCGATGGACTGATTTTCTCCCATAACTTCATTTTCTCATTTCTGGTCCCTCTCCCGCCATATACATGTCCAAGACATGCACCGTATACCTAATACTGTTTATCCGA
>UZAN01046293.1:13247-29578 GCA_900618425.1 Echinostoma caproni
CCGCCCCCCCACCTGCCTATACAAACGTCCACCAACAGTCTCTAAGCCGTCAACTCACAACATGTCAGTCTAGCCAAACCGAGCTATACTTTATTTGATATTAGTTACTGACTGTATGCAAGAAAAGCATGAAGTAGTTAAGAGATCTGACTGATTTGTACTTTGCATAGCTCAAATGGCTGTCTATTCCTTTGAGACAACGTGATATACACAGAAGCAAAAAGCAAGGAAAACTTAAACTGGAAATCTCGGAATCTGTTTTGCTTTATCAAGTTTTCAGCACTGGAATGATTCCGACCGATTCATAATCCCTTGAAGGTGCGATACCAACAAAAAGCTTTAAATGATAGACTATGCTGNTCTAACTAACTTTTGTTCTGATCTATCAGGTGAGCGACTTCCATTCTCCACTCTCGTCTCATTACATGATTGAATCAGGCTCAGTGCAGTTCAGTCCGACATAGAACAGCTCCGAATTAACATTATTGTTCGGCGAATAAAATCGGTGAGACTGAGTTAGATTTAGCTCGATATCTGTGAGAAAATAAACCGAGTATAATCTTTCGCCATTCCGAACAACAAAGGTGCNATTAGTCCGGTCTGTGGTTGTTTCATACCTGATGTATACTTTGTCCGTTCGATTTTAATGCAGACCATATATTATTTGTAGGTCTATAATCTTCAAAATTTTTTTGAAGAGAAAGTCAACGCACGATTCGTCCGGAGACAAGCATTTCAATCAAAGATGAGCAAAGCAGCCGTTAAATGAGAATGAGACCTAATCGAGACGGTCAAAATAAGTCCGGAAAAAGAACCATTGCAAATTAGCCTTTATTTGTCTTCGCTTTTTCTTATAAGTAAGTACGCTTTCTGTAAATTAAATGAGTGCCTCTGCGCTTTCAGGTTTACGGATGTTTGAGCATCCAGGATTGAGTCTACCCATGAGTTATATCATTTTGTTTAGGGAATATAGTTTTATCAAATCGAATCATACAGGTTTTTGAAACCGATTTGCCGGTAATTCTGCAAAAGCCAAGCATGATTAGAGGCAGCGTGAATAAAGTTGATCTATACCGTGATGAAACAGTTTATTCTGAAGAAGGCTGATGCGGGTTTCAATGCTCCACAGACTATTGTGAACTTATTCGCAGTCAGCAAGAGAGAATTCTGATGCGACCCAGAGGTATGTACCACTTTCAAACATTGTTTGTAGTTGTTTGTCTGATGATCTTCTTATAAATTATTCTGTTGATGTCACCACTAGTTTCGAACTTCAAGGTAACTTCTATTTTTTACAGCCTCTAACTAATTTATCTACCTTAAGTACATAGTATTCCCATCCATCTTTAATGCAGCTAAATTTGGAGATAATATTCCATTCGCCAAAGAACAACACAATCATTTCGGCACCCAGGACTTCCTTTGCAGTAGGTTCTTTAAAACATTTAGTGTTTCCACCTGCCAAGATCTTACGTGAAATTCACCAATGAACCGCCCCCATCAAAAAAGATTCGACCATTGTGTTGCCTTATCTCCCGCTTGTGAATTGCAAAAGTTCCATCGCATTTACTCACCCGTTCTGCATAACCTTTATTGTCATTCACCTTTTACACCCCTCGGTTTTACTTGCCAGTCTCAAAGTTCAGGTCTACGCAATTCTGAAACGGTCTGTGAAAACCCATTTCACACAAGGTATTCCCCATTTACACTTACTTAACTTTATCACCGAGAAATATTTAACCTCGTACGAAAACGTCTCCTACCGCAGTCTATCAGATTACCACTTCTGTGGACCAGGTGTCGTTATGAAATTATGTATGCTTGGACGAATGCATTGTCTGTTATCCAATATATTTCTAGATTTCTGGCACAGATGTTAGTAGGAGAGAATATTTCCAAAATCCTAAGGTAAATATTGTCCATTTTCACACCATCGCTTCGGTCGCTCTTGATTTCACTACGCGTCATTTTACTTTTGTGCGCGAATATATGCGATGGGCAATGACCCTATTACACACTGAGCTGAACAATCGTCTTTGTATGCGTGCAAAGCTATTCGTGACTTGTGGCTCGTGACTGATCGAAGGTTGCAAGAATAGTATTCTCGGAAGAGATCGAGTGTATATTTCGGTGCGAAGGGATAGACACTCTATCTGTCCATCTGTATCTCTTGCTTCAAAAAAGTAGACGAATTCACAAAAGTGAAATAAGATGTTATTCGGGCACAAATGCAGTAGATATGATAACGAGTTCAATCGAAAAGTGTATGCACCTGTACGGCAATGAAATTCGTTCAATTTGCATATTTCAAAGCGTTCCTCTCCCATACAGATTCGGGAGGTAAGCAGACACTGTGCTCACTGTTTCCTATTAGGGTGCCATATTAATTCTGCAAAGAAACTAGTCTGGGTATCCATGTTCTAGCAAAGTAGTTTGCATTCCTTGGAGTTCAATTTCAATAGAATAAGGGGAGAACAAAACTTCATCACTACACTGGTTAGGCGGTGATTTGGATTCTCCTTCTAATGCACCGGGGCGAAAATTAGATGGTGTGCATGTATTGTTGGTGCCTCCTCTATGTTTTATACGGACAAAATTGAGTCATCTTTGATTCGTAACAATAACACTTGTAGGATTGCCAGAATGTATATGGATTATTTTTTAGTGTGAACCATGTTGCATTATATGCTTCATTTGAATCTAATGCCATGGAATTAATATCCCATTCAATATAACTTACTTGAACCAGGTAATTCACGTGCCGTTGCAGAAGTCATATTTTAAGATCACTCTGTTTTCCAATTAAGTCTTGGAAAAATCTACTGTTGATGTTCCGCATTGCAGAACCATGGCTATCCCATGCCTTTATCCACATTCGCATTTAACTTACAATTAATTGTGAATAGTGTTGTGGGATTATTGATATTAATTCATTGGAACTACAAATCCTTCAGACTTTACCTTCACGCGTAGTCCTCAGCTTTTCCAATCAACCATGCCCTTGGAAGCGTTAGGCTCGAGTTTCGCTCTTGTTAGAGCTCATCAACAGTGCATATCTACCATCCCGTCCAGGGTTTGAACTGTGGACCCAGCGCACGGAAGTCGGGTCTGCTACTGCCGTATTAATCAGCTCATGCCAGGGCTGAACCAAATCGCTCATTCAGGTTTATTCAGGTGTCGTCTTCAGATATAGTCAGTCAGTTCAATTTGGCCCGACATCAACGAAGTGAGACACAGTTGACTATCTGTTAATTCCAATCGAAAGCCTTCCATCAAGTCAGTTCTTCCATGCGGGTTAAGGGCTAAGTGGCCACAAATGGTCCATCAGTTTTACTCGAACTCTTCGCAGGATTTTCAATGAACACCCCTTTCGCTCGGAGTGGTAAAATGATGAAAATAGCGAGTATAGTACCTTATTTTATTGGTTACGATACATTCACCAAAATCGGAAGAATCTCCTACGTTGAGCATGAAATTTGTTTCTGCGTGGTCTTAATATGTGTGCCCGCTACTTTGACAGAACGCGGCTCTCATATCGAACAAGTAAGTTAGCCGTATGCTTTCCTTGGAGGTGTTCGGCTACCCGTAAAGGTGTTGTAGTTTCAACATGTTTAATTATTCCCTGTGTAATTGAACTGATTACTGCGTCTTGTTTAAGTTATCTGATCCCTTTTGCCATTATCTTCTCTGCATTAAAATTATGGTGTTTCTATCCGTTGTTCAAATGGAAGCTAGTGTTCTCTAGAAGCAGCAATAACATCAGTTAGTTAAAGTAAGAGAAGTCCTGTGTCTTTATGAGATATTCAGAACACAATAACCCTGCTGGTTTCCAGGCTTTTAAGAAAAGCATACATTAAACCGGTTTGATCATTTATCTAGGTGTTAGCCATTAAAAGCATACATCTGTCGCACCAGATATAGATTCCCGAAGCCCAAGCTAAAACCGTAGTGCAACATTCTCTCATTGTCCATACAATAAGGCAATCACCACCCTAGCTCGTTGAGTCGGGGCTTGATAAGGACCGAAACTACGACGATTACGAATTACACAAGTAATACACTGTAGACATTTGTTCTTTATTTAAACGAAGGTTATCAAAGAGATCACATCCCGAATGATATCGACATCTAGGGGAATTGTAAAACAGGTCCAAAATGAGAGATACATATCTTTATGTGCCACTGTGTGCTCAGAACCGGTTTGTACGAACACTTGCCATTCAGTTATAGGCTCGCTAAGTCACCTCGGTCCATTTACTCACACTCACTCACAACAACCCGTCCCCTCTTCACTCTCCGCACACATAAAGAAACAGTTCACATACCAACTCCAGCACCTATGTGATCTCCAACTCTTTCTTTCTTCTTAATTATTTCTCCACTCACCCCATGTTTAGTCTATGTGCTCTATACAGCCAGTAGACGAACCATGGAAAATATGATTGTTCGCTAACATTTGTTCTTGCCATCAACCGTGGGATGTTCTTGGTCCGTTTGATGCTGCACATTGCTTCGATGGGCGTCTGCTGTGAATGCGTCGGTTCGGATGACTAAAGCAGTAAACAAGCACAATGTCGCATAGAATGCGATTCTGGTGGGCGGAACAATAGTGCCTCCATTTGTGTATGTGTGCGTGTGTGCGTTCGTGTGCATATCGCCGTTTTCACCTCTTGTAATTGTACCTTTTAGTGAGTGGGATCAAAGGTGGACCCCGTTGGCTGAACCGGAGATGAATGTTTGGATATATACTTACAATGTAATGAGTGATCATATCAAAGCTAAAGAGAAGCATTCCGTTCATCCGGATTGCACCATTGTTTAATTTAGACTCACATCACTGGCTATATTCCCGATAAAGTGAATAGCATTCTTTGATTAAATACTCTTCAAATGCTGGTCATTTTCCTGGAACTTTTGCAGTCATGTGAACAGTTGTTCAGCGTAGAATATCAGTTCACAACACCTAGGCAAATTACACCCACCGAACAACTAGACTAGTTGTTTAGGAAATCACGAGTATGATTCTGCTCCGGTGGACCAATATATATCTGACAGTAATGCAAAACAAACCACTAACTTATTGCTTATTTCCCTGACGAGGGAAATTGACTGAACTATTCAAGTTTATTTGATGCTTCGGGTTCAGTAAACACACTTGGTCAACTCTCGAATTTTTTCTAGTCCTGTGTGAAACGTTACTTTTTAGCTCAAATTAACTAAGCGCATATGAATACGAATACGGATGTTTTTGCTTTGACTATAAAAAATATGCTTCAACGAAGCGGATCATTTGAAAAGAATTTCCGCTTGTCTTTGAAGTTGATATATGTTCCGGACAAATGTCATTTTTCGAACGTTGTTCCAATTTGTGTTCCGTCATTCCAAGTATGGTCAGAGGAACCTTCAAAAGAGAAAGAGAATGATGCAACAAATGACACAATCAGCCTGTTTGCTGTACTGTAGAGATGAGTTTGGCGAACTGGCTTCCTTCATGTCTCCAATAAAATTAGTCTTTTGAATTATGTTCTTTGCTATCTAGTGATTTCCTTATACGCATCGCACTGCACACAATCAAGTTGCTTTTGGGAAGATATCGCACTGTGATAATGTGGTGATTCAGAGCTGCTAAATCAACCGAATCTCCGGAAGCAAACAGATTCAAATTATGTTCTGTTAGAACGCATTAGTGATGCATAATCACCACTCGGGAGTAGACCCTCAAACCACTGGGCAACCGAGCTCTGGGGCGGTCTTAATTATCAATTCAATTCTGTTCAAATGTCCCTCTCTAATGAGAATCAGGCACTGTTTTCGTTCCAAAAGCAAAGTTATGAAATACCGAATGTTTTGCGCTGCAAAATCCCATGAAATGTATTCCGTGGAATTCCGTTTTTCACGCGAATTTGTTCAATGTATTCCAATGAATTTGTAAGACCAACATTTCGATCACAATTAACTTGCAATAACCAGTGATGACTGCGCATACCCCAGACTTTATTTCCACGTAGACATTATACTGAATCTCTTCCCAAGAATAAACTCGACCTGAGAAGGTGGCTAATATTCAGTCATTAAGGTGTAGCTTGCATCATTTCCTGTATTACATCCCAAATCCCCACAAGTGCCTGATCATCTACCTAAACGATTTGAGCTTTTCTGCCAATCGTTCGTTATTCCTCCCGCTATTCCAATTGAAGATTTTGTCATTTGACATAGATTCTATCCCATTGTTTGCAAATGATTGTGAGTAGGGACGTTACCTCTTAGTATCTCTACAGGATTCATCCTAGATATACTTCACTAGCACACCATGGAGTGTCCTAGCACTGTCAAATACCCCCTTTCCTCTCTGCAAATGCTAGTCAATCAAGTACCTGGCGGTTTCTTGCGTTTTCTGATAAGTAAACCACCCGTTATACGGGAATGCGCTTGGTTCGCTTGTTTCGCTAACAACGTTAACCCAAATTTGTACTTAAAACAACGAAATGAATGAATTTTTCTGACACTCTTTTGATATTTTTTAAATTCTTGAATGATCGCACACCCATACAACATAGCAAGTATGGGTATTCTATGGGTGCGAAAATTCGTGTCATTCCTATTATGGTTCCCCTTGGAAAAACAACAAACATTTCGAATATGATACTTAAAACGTTTGTCGTTACAAACCGTCCGCACCGTTCCCGGAATGGGATGCACTTGATATTTTCAAAATTCGCTCGTTTCGCGTCACAAATTGGTCACTTCAACAAATCACTTTGAATTGTGTTGTGTTGCTACTGATTTATAAATTCAGTTCATCTAAAAGGAGAGACTCCGTACAAAGGTTAATCCACTAAAGCAGCGTAATGTGATTTATTCAATAGGAGTCATCATTTAGACTAATTGACTGGAAAGCTCACAATTGGATAAACCGCAGCAGTCTATTCAAGTAAGTCAATCGATAGCGCAATAAGTATACGATCGAACCACATTAAAGATTAAATTTGAGGTCCTTCTGTCAACTTTTACATTGCTGTGTAATTTGAAACCAAACCCAGTTTCATGCTGACGCATTACAATCTATTTTTTGAATGTTTGCCGACTTTCTTTCCACGTCCGTATACTTCTTCAAATTCAACAATGAATTATCTCCGAATTTGTGTACCAGTGCGTTATCCTCGGTTTCCTTCAGTGTTCACCTATTGTTACTGTTTTGTAATCTCTTAAAAATGGCTTTAAGTTACTTCCACGTGAACCGATTGTCAATAACTGATTTTGTTCAATCCCGCTGGAGGAGTTGATAACTAAACTGCGTGAACGTCATTTGAACGCATGTGAAACATTGGTGCACAAGATTCTTATGAATCCCACACATGCGCCGCACCTAATTTCCTGTTCTTTTCAATAAATCTAATAAATCCCAAAGTCCTTTGGTTTTCTCTGGCATAAACACATATCGTAACTCTGTTGTACCCGGTTTGATACGTATTCTGGTTGACAAGCAGCAGGTAAACGCATACTATGGTAAACATTTTGTGAGATAAGTTTTTGATTTCTTTTCCTCTACTGTATGCAGCTTGAACTGAAACACTGGCGTTACACCTACAGAAGTTATAATTTCAATTACAATGGCAATCCATAATTCTCAACTTTTAGACAAACACACATCCTCACTGTGTCAAGCTGCAAAGACTGTTCTCGTTTCAGATTTGAGGTTACCATCAACGTGCGGGACCCTGGAAAACTACTTCAAACGTGTGCTATTAAAGTAAGTGATAAGTGCGATGCGAATGCAATATTTGAATTGTGGTGTGCTTTAAAATGATAAAGTAGCTTTATCCCAATAGATCAGCCAGCAACAGGTACTGGATCAGATGACGTTTGACAAATGGAACACTTTATTCCACAGTGTGAAGGTAACTAAGCTATATTGAAAAAATTACCTTGCATTCACCGTAAGGGTAGATTCTTTGGATAGATATTAAACAACGGGAACTATGGTTAGCTCTCATGCATCTTTCTATCAGTGGAATTATAATACTGTTAGGTTTTTGAGCAAAGGCGCTGAGAATATCTCTTCGGCCGATTGTGAAGTGTGTACATTGAAATAGTCAACAGCGATGAACGCATGGACAGCAGGTTACTCAAACGGATCTAAAAAGAATATCCAGTGTGGCTTAAAAGCCTCTTAAGTGTGTGTTAGTGCGCGTGTGTGTGTATGTGTGAAGAATCCCCATGCTCTTGGGAAGAACGTACGATCAAGTGAATAACTGTTTAGGGAGTTTCATACTGCCAGTACCATAAACGAGATCTGGTCTGGCAGCTTTTATGTCGTTTAACATGAATACAGATTAGTGTGTGTGGCGCATGTGATATAAATCTCTTTGCTCGGTGATTATTGACTTAATTGCAGTAGATCGCAATAAACCTTTACTGCCATCCTCGTAAACCTTGTAAACACGGGCCTCCGCATGACACCAAGTGAGTACTTGGTTCCTGCAAATCGATCCAATTAAGTCCGGAAGCCAGCATTATTCAGCTTTGCATATTTGAATATGCAAACTAATGAATAATCTTTAGACTAATGATAACAGTCCAAATAATTTCCGTTAGATCCAGGGAAACTAGGGGTAAGTTAAACATTTCGAGAATCCCACTTTACACCGACTCACATTCAACAGAGCTGTTTGAAACTATGAGTAGAACTTGTTAAGGTCTAAGTTAATTTGCCCTTTGGTGTCTGTTGAGTTCTCAGATCGCCCAGAGCGAGAGGAAGAACACAGACTCTGACTTTCAGATCCGGGTATGTTAGAATGAATTGAGAGCATGCGTCAAGCACTAAACCACATGGCAAAACAGACAATCATAACATCATTATAGGTCAAGATCGATGACACTGTCTGTTCACCTGCTGGCATACCTAACAGCGTCATTAGACTTGGCAGTCATTTCCTTCAACGAACTTCTACTAGTCAGTTACCCTTAAGAAATGGAGATCAATCGGGGGTTTAATTTGCCTCCTAAATTTGTAACGTCTCCGGATCGGAAAGGTTGCCACCACCTCACCCCCTCAAAAAGCACGAATCTACTGAGGTAAAAATGGGAAGCTAAGCTAATTTGGAATTCATCACGTTTCATTTATTGGTATCTGGGTGAAAAAGATGTTTCCGATCTATACGTGTCTGCGTAAGGATAGGCTCCGATTGAAAATTGGTAATTCTGTGCTTCTTACAAATCCTGTATTAGTCAGACTCATAAATGTGTTTAGATCAAAGTACGCAACCGCGTAGGCTGGTATACTGCGCTTACTTCAAACCCGCCCACCAAGATGACCGTGCCATCATTGTTTATGACTAACGCTAGCTTGCTGTTCACGAAGATCTCGGATTTATCCTAAACACTGCATTAATTCCAGCGCATGCGTTACATATGTACAAGCAACTTGGCTGAATCAAAACTTTGAAGATTCGCTTTGGCGGGCAGGTGGCTTCAAATGCTACTGTTAAGATACGTGGTGAAGTAAGAAAAGTTGGAGCTGATGTAGTAACGTAAATAAATGTCTTCTGGTCTTCTGGAAAGTCAGGAGTGATATACAACTGTCATCCCGAATTCTTCCGTCATAAAGTACAATCTAATATGTAAATGTCCTCCTCGTGCTCTGAGACTGACGTCTCTGGTTTCTCCCATTTTGATATCCCTTTTTTGGTTCCCTTAACAGATCAAAATCTTCACTCGTTTGTGGATGGCTTCAATCATGCGGGAATAGTCCCTCTGCTTCCCTTTGACCTATTCGACCGTTCTCACGCTCCTGCGAGAGGTAGTGCTGTGGTGGACAGGTTGATCAAAACCTATTCCCTTTTTCTAACTACTGGCCAAAATTGTTACCAGTGAGAATCGTGTTCGTCTTATTAGACCAAAGGTACACTCATATCAAGCATTATTACACTCTTATCAGATATGATCGCATATAGGGAAAAGTTCGCCCAATCCTGTCACTTTTCATTCGTTCCATATCGATTGCTCAGGGTGGGTTCATGGCTTTTTAAATGTATCAGATTTTTCTATAAAACGGCGAAATCTATCTTTCACGTTTTTGTCATTTGGCAATCCTAGACAGCTTCCCTCATGACTTTCTGAATATTTTACAAAAGAGGCAAATGTACCAGATTGAGCAGGAGTACATACAATTCTTTGATTAATAATTCTGGCGCTTAAAGGTGTTGCTTAATCTCCATATCGCTTTTCCGCTTTAGTGGGCGATTCTTCGGTCGAACCTTCTGGACACATCCGAAGGTATGCTGACAAATACAATAAAACTTACTGAGTTATTTAGTACCAAACAGTTTCTCCTCTTAGGAATTTGATTATCTCACTGAAAATATATCCTGAATCCAACTATTTTTCCATCAATCTGCCCAGCACGTCTCAGCATTTCCAAGTGCCCAGAGTGTACGCTCAGTCATTCCCGTCTTACATATCTAGTAGATTCTGCCACTATGTATTGGAACCCACTGCATGGAGGAACTTCTGTAAAACATGTTTGTCTCAAATGATCAAAATACACAAACAATTGTATGTGGAAACTGAAGCTTTATTTCTCATCTACCAAAACCCAGGCAATTCCAAGCTGTGAAGTAAGTTTTGTCGTCTTTCGTTCACTAATACATTTTCTCAATTTTACTTTACTACACCCATGTGTAGTTTCCCGACTTCATAAACCAAAACACTAAAACCATTCTTCATGATTTATGATGACTAATCGTATCTATTTAATGTAACTTAATTTTTATCACACAAAGTTTCGTGTGAGAAACACCAGACGGGGTGAACCTCGTAGTCGAGAGGACGTGATTTATTTGACGCAGAAATTATTACTGATCACAACAAGTATTGTATTAACTTCGTCAACAGGATTCTAGACAATCTTGTTTGTCTATTGTACATTGATTTGTCTTCTTGTCGTTCCCATCTATATAAAAGACGGTCCTTCGTGCAACTACCTTCTAAAATCACCATTTATAAGTTTATCTAAACCTTTAGTGAACCGACTCCAAATTTTATTGTATTGTGCATAATTTTGCAAACACTGAAGCTTACAGATCAGTTAAGAAACTGTACACACCAACCGCCACAGCGAACATATCAAACGGGCAATAAATGTTCACAGACATGGGGGTATTTCGTAATCTAAAGTTAAAGGGAATCTCACTTGTTACTCTTTCTTTGTTGGTGAATAAACTTGTGAAATAGGGTTTAAGGGAATCTCGGTAAGCGTTTGTGCGAGAGGAAACTTGGCGGAATTGAGAGTGTGTGGATGGATGGAAACAACGTGTCAGTTCTGCGTGCAATGGGTGATCAAGATCTGGGAGAATGCCCTCTGAAAATTCCACACAGAATGATATACGATACACAGAAAGATTCACAGCTAACTCATCCATAGGAATAGAAGAAACGCGGCTAATAATATATTGGCCGTTGCTTATGACTTTGAAATCCTGCCTGAATAACCCTGTAAAAATAAATGGGGAACAATAAATTAGGATAAGGAAAAACAAGCTGATAAACAAAGGTAGAAATAACTGCCTGAACTGCGCAAAACTGCCTGAGCTTCTGAACTGATAAAGGCCGCAGTTGACCAGTGCAGTTGCGGATATGGATTGACAAGCAAAAATTGCCATCTATAGTTATACCAAGTTATTTGACAGGATTCACCCTAGGATTGTTATTTATCTCTGCAGTGTGTCTGCCGCAAGTGGAGAGCGTAAAAAACTATATAAAACATTCGACACAATCACTGGGGTTTGAGGTTGTCCCCGATAAGGGGAAGAATGACTGAATTTGCTCAATTTCGTCGGTGAAGGAGCTTATAACGGCATAAGCAAAAATCGGTTGACAAAGCACATCATCATCTGCATATTTCAAAACACGTGCAGAAGAAACACGAGGCATATCACAAATATACATGGAAAATACGTATTGGGGTACCACAGCTCCTTGAGGAACTCCGGAGTTGTCGACTAAGGGTTTAGATGAAGTTTTCCCCAATGTAGTGGTTTCTACTCTATCAGTGACGGAGTTGGAAGGCCAAGCTAATAATTGCTTGGAGAACTCAAACGATTTCAGTTATTGTAACAACTTAGATCGGGGAATAGAATCCAATGCTGAAAAGTAGTCCAGAAAAGCACACCGAACAGACTTAACAGAGCTGTTTATAGACTTAGTGATACAATATACAATGGTGAGGACTGCGTCTAAGGTGGATCTACTGAACTTGTAAGCAAACTGTAAAGGACTATTGGGGATGTTTATAGATTGCTGAAGACGTTTGAGGATAGTCTTTTCAGTTAACTGGATATGGTACCAAATTTCAAGAGGAGTGGAGGTAAATCATCCGGGTCTGCAGCAAAAGACGAATTGCAATTATTTAAAAGTTTTAGCACATCACAATTTGAGAATGGTTCCACATTACAAATATTGTGTGACAAGTAGGCAGGAAGAACATCCGATGACTGGCGCACGAATACGACATTCCATTCATCAATACAACATCCAGCTTCTACCGTACTTTCTTCCTTCCACAGGTGTTTGTTGTTTTTAGTCTTTAGACGTCGAGCGTTGCATACGAGTCTATTGGGAAAAATTTGTCGCATTCAGAATTAACTAACAGGGACCAATGCCTGGAGATTAAGCGAAACATATACGATTGGGCACAGCCCGTCTCACAATCACATTGAATTGTATCACGCGTATGTGTTGACACGACGCACAGATCATTTGGTACAATAAGAGGTCCTAACAACGAACCAAATGATCATATAAGGAAGGGGGATAGCTGCCCACCTTCATAGCAGACCAGTAATGAAACTAGATGAGATCAAACCGTCTAAGGAAAATCTGTTTAAATGGGAGAACACAGACACAAGAGAAGATCTGAAGTGGCCAACCCGATTGCTGATGCAATTTTTGAAGAAGCGTTGTTCGTCTGGGCGCATAGAAAAAACAGTTTCATCAATTCAAAACGAACTAACCCTTTTGTATTGAAACGCGATAATTTTCAGTGATGCATTTCCTTGGACAGAAAAGCCAAGGAAAAAGGTATTTGGAAATTAACCCTGGAGTCTGTGTAACAAACATACTGTTTTTTATTTTCTATGGAAAGTTTCCTCCACACATCAATAAACTCTTGCCAGTACCGCTTTTGGTGTTTGTCACAGGTATCGCACTCCCAGTTGTCCATTTACTATGTGCTTATCACGATCTTCCGCCACTCAGATAACATTCGCACGAACATATGAACAACGAAAAAGAGGTTTGAATCAACGATTGGTTGATGAAACTAAAGCAACTCGGGAGGTAAATGGCAAATATGGATATCGAAACTGGCGGCACCGGTTTTTGACAAGGAAGATGCCATACATCTGTCACGTGAATTACCGTTATCTACCTATGAAGAGAGTTTAATTATAGGAGTTGATGGAAACATCAAACGTATCTAGGGAAGCGAAATGATGTTTTGGTCACTGTAACAAGATCCTAATAGATAGGGCTAAAAAGAAACCATTCCAGATCTGAATTTGAGAATAAAACCCAGTTGGTCAAGTTCAGTGCAAAATCAAGCATCCGTCTACCATCCGAAAGTGTCGCACCTCAGCAAGTATTTAATGACGCAAAGAGGTGGGTTTTTCCCTTATTTATAACCTGTCCCCATGTGGCCCGTCCGTACATCGATGAGCAAGCGAAGGCTTACGAACGGTCCATCAAAGTCGAATGAATAAGTAAGCGCAGGGTGAACCCATGCATCATCTGTTCAAATAGGCATGTCAAGGTCAAATGGTACTGGTGTTAGCGTATCATGTGCGCATGACAGGTGGTTGTCATTCTGTCGAACAGGTCGATAATTCGAGCGCGACGTTGCGCAAATGTGCATGTGTTTCAGTGCCCGTGACGGTTTGTGTCAAATACTACAGAAATAATGCTAATTATGAAACTAAAGGAGAAATTTAACTGCCTAAATCGTACGTCACATCTTCAGAATTAAGAAGGGAAATCGTCCAGATCATAGCTTTGAATTTTCTCACGATTAATCCTTCAAATACTGAAATATTTCCGAAGCAAAAATAACTCACCGTGATAATTAATCTCCATCAACAGTCCTGAAATGCTCAACAAAGTGTGTAAATGTTATTGGAACTAGATATATTTTTCTCATGCATGCGATTTGGACTTATAACTTCGGTGAATTGTAATCGTTTGTTCAAAGAACATTGTTTTGGTATCCATAGTCCATGCAGAACAACAAGAGAGCAATTTCTTTCGTCAATACGTTTTGAATGAAATCTGATGAATAACGCTAGGTCATTCAGTTAAATGGAATACCATTCACTTTAAAAGGGGTGGGGGGTTATTGTTTGCTTGTTACTTGTTTACACGTGATTGTATTGAGAAACCCAGATACCTGAGGCGCCTTTCAACTATGTAAGCACTGACAATTTCGAATCCCACAGTCAGTTCTGTCCTCTTTCTTCCACAGGACTTTCAAAACAAGGCTTCAAAGCCATTCCTTGTGTTACAGTGATAATCAGTCGTAAATCATTAATCTCAGTGGGTTCATTATTCACAGAACTTATTAATGGGTATATCAAATCTGAAGTTGAATTAGCCACTGTGATTCTAGACGACCCTCGTCATACACCACACCCTGATTCATCGGCTTGTTGTTTCCATCCGTTCACACGCTCCTCCTTTCAGCATCGACCTTCTCGTTTTAACATTTACAAAAATTCCCCTGACCCGATTGCTAACCAATAAGGAACAAGTTGATATTACTTTGCTTTAGAATCTGTTTACATAAACCAAACTCTAACGACGTTCTCCACGTTGAGTGTTATATGAAATTGGATATGTTGTTCGGTGCAACGAACAGTGTGCATTTTTATCTGAAATTTAAGCGTATAAGGTTACACAAGTAACACCAATACTAACTACTGTGCGTCTTGTCCCTCTCACCCGTGGTCTCAACCAATCAAATTCCGTTTGATCCGCTCGGCGATCTAACTGGATCGTTTTCCGCAGTTCGCGCGGCTTGAAACCCCTCCACATGACACGAGACTGGCTGATCACGTTTCGTAAATTTTGTGATGTTCTTATTGCCCCCTGTTGTTCAGTCGTGCAATGATGGCACAGTTGAAGTTCAGTGGATCCGAGGCTAGAGACAAGGTGTTGGATCTCGCTCGTGTTAGCTGGGCAGGCACACGTCTCTGGTTCATTTGACCGATCAGTGAATGAACCCGATCGAGCGTGTGATTGTCGGACCCGCACAGGAGGATAAGTTATGGATCTCCGCAACGACGGAGATTCATCACGGAATAATCAATTACGGAGCGACTCACCATCCGGTGACATCAACTTGAGTGATTCCAAGTTGTTCAAATCGCGGAAAAGGATCCAACCAGAATCGTAGAATGGGTGAGAGGGAATTTAACCGTTTCGGGTCACGAGTGAGAGTGAGGGTCAAGAAGATGTGGAGCAATAGCAAAGTACTTCCCCAACCGATTTATCCAAGCCTTCATGATATGTTTTCACATAACAATCGCAACGTGAGTGGTCGACTAATGATGAACAGAGTAAAAGTAGCAAACGGAACTTCTCAACCGGTAATAATTCGACTTTTCATATCACTTCCATTCGAAAAGAAAAGGTAAACGATTCATAGCCATCGAAAATGTGTGCCTTCGAAAAAAGGTGAACATGTTAGAATAACTGGGAAGCAGGCAGGTTAAAATGTGCATTACTCAATAATTTTGTTAATTACATGTATAGATGAAAAAAGGCAAGGCGACTCGTTCCAGAGAACCAATGCTTATGCAAGCTTTAACTCTTCGTTTTGTGTTAAATGCTTTCCTCAAGATTTCAATGAGCGGGATTTGGAATATGCGGCCAGCGTGTTTTCACATACACTTTTAGTTTATATATATATATATATTCGCTAGAACAGAGAGAAGACAAATACTGCGAGATGTTAACATTTCTTTTAATCTCTTCAGTCGCTACAACATAAAACAATCTGGTATTTATTCAAGCAAGTTTTGATAACTACAGTGGTAAAACGGACAATAGTCAGGGAAGAGGGGGAGAGGGTGGGGTGGGAAACCAAGTCCATGGCAGTCTGACTGATTGTGTAAGGAACTTTTGTGCACACAGGACTGGGTTACGTCACTTGATTAGCATCGCTTCGCTAAACGCCAAAATCCTGGGATTCAAGTTACGTAATAACGGCTTGAACGACATTTGTAGATGACTCTCTAGTGTCAATAGACGGTTTTCAAGTTTACCGGCGGGATCGTGGAACT
>UZAN01046294.1:14710-29569 GCA_900618425.1 Echinostoma caproni
GGCTTCCCTTAAAGCCACTGTCCGCATTGGCTTTTGTGACTGTAGCTCTACATTGCTCTGACGACCGTTAGTTGCTCCACCTTCCAGATTGTACTTTTTTGAGCGTCGGAAGAAGCTGTACACTTGCAGGTGAATCGGCCCACAGACGGAATCGGTGATCATAGGAAAACCAACAGGTAAAGGTCTGTTTTCGTCCTATGGTTTAAATTAGAAATCATAAAGACTGCTAACCGGGCTCTGTACCAACAGCAGCTGTCAGTGGCTTTGCTGGAAGCAAGGTTAGATCTAGTCAAGTCGGTAGCGGCGACGTTCCAATTTGCTCCGCTTCTCGCACTGCCGGGCTCCGTGGGTCCTCTGGTGTTCCGACAACAGGACGAGAAACGAATAGTATTAAACGACCAGTAGGGATAACCCGTTTGCAGGACACCAGTTCGAGGGTTTTTGCCAGGAATGATGTTGCAACTTGCAGACTTATGGAATAGCCAAACCAAACATAAGATTCGCGATTTTGAGCAATGACTTTTATAGGAAGAATAAATGCCGGGAGGAGAATGAGTTCCTAAGGAGATTGAAGAGGGGAGACGAAAAGGGACCATAGAGAATAAAGATGTAAACATGAAAGTTGGAAGATGTATTGTTGCAATTAATGATTGGCGGTCCCGGAGTCAGCTGTACCCAACTGTTCCACGCAATCCCCTCTCTTCAGACTCCACACGGTAAGGCCTGCGCTTGAAGTCCGCTGTCGGTTCGCCAGCAATTAGTTTATCCGGCTGCTTGTTTCAATCATTCGCTATTCTAGACGACACTCAGGCGGGTCCTCACTCTATATTTAACCGATTTTAAAGCAAACACTCTTGTAGATTTATTATTGTCCTTTCTGTTGCATACATTGTTGTTATTCTGGGTGCATATTCTAACATTTCGCTTATCCCGTTTTAAATCTCGTCTCGTTTTTGGTTGATTAAAGCCTATCATTAAGGCGTTGTCTTTTGGCTTGCATGCCGACTAAACGTGTGATCTGCTACACTACAAGCTCTCACCAATCATATAATCAATCGCGTTACACCTCTCTCAGGCTTGTCTTGCTGAGCCTGAGCAACGCTTTTATTACGTCCATGATTCTTTTCAGGATTTCATAGGCCATGGATCAAGTCGCCGTTGACGATGACTGGGAATGCGCAATACGTGTCTTAACCAGCGAAATCGACTAACCTGAATTCGATGGGACAACGAATTCTCCATCGGATCATTACCAAATACGCGACGACTTACCTCCCAGTTGCTTACAAATTCGCTCCGTCCGACCAGCACCAAACTACGTAAATATCTGCAGTCGAATCCTTCAAGAAGACGAATATCTTCCTCGCGCAAATTTAGGGCCTCGAAATCGTAGAGCAGAACTGATCGCACACTGGCGCAGTATACGCGACCCTTCAATTTCAACGAAACATCGCGTCTGCACCAAAGGTGTTTTAGTCCTGCGTAAGCTGCTCGTGCCTTGGAAATGTGGGCGGTTACTTTATTGACTATACTATCGTCATTTGTCACGCAGCTACCTAAGTAGGTGAAACATTCCACTACAGCTAATTGTTGATCATCAAGCGTCAGCGCTGGGGTAGACGACACCCAGTCTTGTAGCATCACTTTGCACTTTGAAGGCGCAAAGCGCATGCCGAAGGGAATTACAGAACTTGAAAGTCTGTCAAGAGCGTTTTGCGCATCCTTCATACGATGTCATCAGCGTGCTTTAAATCGCACAGCTTTTCTCCAGCTGCATATTCAATACCTACGTTTTGGAGACCACTGAATGCATTCTTCAGTACTTTGTCTATGACGAAATTGAACAGGGATGGCGAAATAGGGCACCCTTGATGAATATCACACCCGGTTTCGAACGATTTACTTAGCCTACCTTAGACTCTTACGCTACCAGAAGTATGCAGGTATAGCGACCGCAATAGGTTTACATACTTCCGTAGTATTCCTTTGTGGAGCAGCGATCCCAGAAGAGCTTCACGATCCACTGAATCGAAGGCTCCTTTTAGGTCAAGGAACACTGCGATCGTTGGCCGACGATGTGTTCGACGCAGAGGGAAGATTTGGTCGATGCACCCGTGACCTGGTCTAAAACGACTTGCTGTTCACGGCTATTGATCCCTCTTAAAGGAGTCAGACGTCGAAGTATGACTGAAGCTAGCACTTTGGCGACGATCGAGATCAAACTTATCCCGCGGTGATTTTCGCAATCGTTGCGAGATTCTTTATTAAAAACGTGTCGATCAACGATGCACTCCAGGACAAAGGGACACGCTCCTCCGACCAAATGCTGCGAAGAAAGATAATAATCGAGCGTATGAAAAAATCACCGCCCACCTTGAAAAGAATAGGGAGAAGCCCATCAGGTCCCGCAGCCTTCCCGTTCTTTGGTGATTGAATACAGCTTCGTATTTGCGATTCTGATGGCGGCTCGCATGTTACCACCCATGGGGTTTCCGCCACAATTGCTGGAACGACCAACTTAGTACTGGGCCAATTGAACCGTTCACTAAAATACTTTGCCCATTGATCAAGTCGTTCTTTTTCATCGTGGATATTCTGTCCACTTTATCTCACTGACCGATATGCGACGACCGGTTCTGCGTATCAGATGAAAGTCTGACTATTCCCTGATGCAGAAGCTACCTCCATTTCACTGGCTATTTTGGCCCACCAATTTTCACGATCTTTATTAAGGCTATTCACGAGTTGATGTTGCAGGTGACACCGATCCTTTTGCTGATCGTTTGCTTTTGATCCATCAGGACTGCTGACCTCTGTGAGATCCAATGCCTTCAACGAACTTCGAGCTCAGTCCCCCAAGCAAAGTTTGCTTCTGAGTGCATCGCAAATCCAATCTGATTTCACTGTTGGTCTACACCACTAGCGCCTGTCCCAGCTTCTCATAACGTGTGCAGACAGATGGATCGCGTTGACGATGATGAGTTAACTGAGGAGGCGATTTCTGCCCATGACCGATGAGTCGAAGCGTAACAGAACTAGTACATAGTCCGACTTAATGCAGGTGGATCTGCAATTTTTTACTGAACCACGCCAACGATAGCTTACAGCAATGTGGTCAACTTGGGCCAATTTTCCCATTGAAATAGAACACTGTGTAGCCTTTCGACGAGAGCTGTCGAAAGTTGATGCTAGATAAGAACAGCCGATCGACGCAGAACTGAAGTAGTCAATCACCGTTGTCTGTTCGCCTGGCGGGGAGGGCGAAGTACCCTCCTAGACAAGCTTCGGATGCGCTCAGTTTTCCAACCTGCGCATTAAAATCACCTGCCAGCACTTTGATATCAGAACTGCGGCTCAATCGAATGAGTTCGGCGAGTTTGTCGTAAAATTCAATTTTTTTGTGAAGCGGGATTGCAGTTGGTGGGTACATACGCAGAAAGGTGGTTCATACGCCTGTCTTTGGTTGTTTCGGAACCGGTTTTTTAGCCAGCTCCTCCAGAGGAATTAGGAGTAGTTCACCAACCCGTTTATAGTCCCAGATATTGACTTTTAGTTCTATGGTGGGGAAATACCTCCGTCACGGGAAGGCAATGAGAAGGGCTTAAATAAGAGACTATTTGAGGCGCTTAATCATATAAGAACATTTCGCTAGGTGCAAGAGTAGAATGATCAGTCACAACCCGAGACACCCACCTCCGACCATACAGAGGCTTTGGAGGTAGATATTTCCAGCTTCGAGACGCCTCTCGCACGAGAGTTATCTTAATCCTAAAAACCATTTAGCGAAGCAATATTGACCTGATTCTAGTGTCCATGCCCGGGATGAGAAAAGAACTCTAAGGCTGCACTTACTTAACGGCGGCTGGTTTCTGCGAGAGGATCCGACAGCTTCATGAATGCCTAGAATTGCCGTTGCTCACGCTTGGCGACCTGCGGCTAGATAAGCGCAGATTATAATTCAATTTGACTTCCATTGGCGATTGCCGTAGACGGAGCAGAGATCAAGGTTTTCTGTTAGTCAGTTTTTCAGCTGCTTTGGTCAGGTCGTTATCAGGCTTATGAAGTATGTGACCAAACTAGTCGTCGCCGTTGTATTGACATCCGCAGCCGCATTAGATAGAAACTGGTTTCTAACCGTTTCATTCTAGAGCTGATCCCTCCGTCGTACGACCAGACTAACTTATGCACCAGTAATCGAAGACATCCAATCGTAGTAAGTCTTCGACCAATTTTCACAACCGTATAGCCAGACAGGATGGACTACTGCGGAGAAAACTCTTATTTTAGTCTTTAGACTGATTTCATTTCTACACCAAACGGAATTCCTCAGCTTGACCGTCGGAGAGTATAATTAACCTCAACCATTGAAAGCTTTTGACGGATTTGATCGGCTCGCCGTTTAGTAAAGCTTGTTCAGGATGAATCGGGACTGTGGTTAAGGTCTTGGTTTTTCATGTGTTCACCTCTAGATTGATTTGATTTCGAAGGTCTGTTGACTCATGCGGTCAACGGTTAGACGGTGTAGACGGTAGACGTGTTCTCCCCCAAGGACAGCAATATCATCAGCGAATTCTAAGTTTGTAAGCCATAAGTTCGGAGAGATCTGAACTCCCTGATATCCTTCCATCGAACGACCCATTATCCAGTCAACGGCAAAGTTGAACATCATTGGGGCCAAAAGGAACCCCTGTCGCACTCTAGATCCCAGATCCTCACTGTAAATGCGGGTTCGGGCGCTAGTGTTCGAATAGTAAGATCTCATGAGGACCGCAGCCAAAACTATGTTCCTGGGGGATCCGAGATCCACGGAATGGAATGCTACATGAAAATCAATGAAGCAGACTGCTGTGGATTGTTGAAACTTGTGGGGATGTCTCAACAGTAGTGTAGTGAATATTTGGTTAACGCAGCCCACACTGTGGCGGAATCTTAGTGGGTTAAGGCGGATGCCTTGTTGCAGCAAAGCGGTTCATCAAAAGTTATGCAAAGGCCCTGGTCGCTACATCAAGTAAACTGATGCCTCCGTAGGTTTTGCACACTGATTTTTAGGGAAGTGTAGTGAAATCGATATGGCCCAATCGGTTGGGCGAATTTCAGTTTTCCGCATTGCTAACAGTAAGCTATGAAAAGGGTTTAAAATGGTTGGAGAGTACTTAACGTAGATTTCCGCTAGTGTCCCGTCCTCGCTGGGGATTTCCGCGGATTGGGATGGTTGATGATATGTGAGACTTCTTCTGTGGATGGTGAAGTGCATCTAGCTCAGTATGGCGATGATGGTGAGGAGGACTCATACGGAATACGGATTTGAGGGTAATTGCGAAGAAGAATGAAGTGGTCGCCCCGAAAAGCCTCGGTATGGTCGGGGGTGGGTGTATAGAGTTGCGGTTGGTAACACTTCCCTNTACAACCAAGCGTCTCAAATGGTCTCTGCTGAGGAAGTCCTACTCACTGCCTTCTCGTGGCGGTGTTTTCACACCAAAGTCAGAGAACGAATAGCCGGCATCCGCGGCTATAACCGGGTTGGTGGACCACTGGTAGTTCACCTAGGTGAGTTGGCCAAAAACCTTGATTCCAAACCAAGCATGAGGAGGAGTAAGAACCCCAACCACCTTTCTAGTGGTGTCAGCGGTCACTTGCTCAATTGGGCATCGAGGTGTACTGGGCACATTAGACGTTTGACCCCATCCGAAGGGCGTATGATCTGATAAACTGGACACCAGCCCCAATTTATTGTTGTTTTTTACTCACCGCCCCGCTGCCTTGCGGGTCAGGCTTTGGTTAACCGAAGGCTCCGGTTGTGGCTTCCTCAGGATAATTCCCCTGCCCTGGCCTGGGCAACCTGACAGTATTCGGCCCTCATGCAAATCGTAGAACGTTTTTTAAAGATTATTGTACTACGATTTGTTTGGCACAGTATGGCGTCGGACGTGTGTGAGGTGTATATATATACTGAAGTGTTCCACTGAGTGAAAAATAAAGACAGCTGGGTTTTTGGTAGAAGATATCGTAGGTGTCTGTTTAGGCTGGTCCGGAGGTCCCAGGGTCCTACCACATTGCCTCCCTCCACCAGCTATTGGCATTTCAGAGTATTGAGAGGTAAGTCTTATTTTGCCAACAGTGCATAGGTTTTGTCGAAGTCCCTCTGGGCTGACTCTGTGGCGGCCACCCGACGATTTTATACGTTGTCAGTAGTCGCCACTCGCTAAAGGTCGTTGCCAAATAACACTGTAAGTAGTTTACCACTAAATAAAGTGCATATTCCGAATCCTCACCAACCTCTCAACCTGGGGCCTTTCAACATGCGAACTCTGATGCAGGTGGATCGCAAGCGTGTCTTGCGTGAACAATACATTTGGAAATTGTTGTCGGTGGTGTATCGGAGACACGAATTCAGGATGCTAGTAGTATATGCCATCTGAGTGCACCGGTTCTTTCCCAGAGGTAGTTCCTTCGCACGTTAGCGGATGACGAATCCCGCTCTTTGAATCAGCGATGTGTAAGAATTGTACTAAGCATAAAGATGAAGCTTCACTGATCGATTGGACACCCGTCAACAGCCGTTTGTGCGCCGTGAGGTTCCAAGGTTCAGTTAGTGTTCGGAAGGGCAGCAACACCAAAAAGGTGCTTGTTCATCATATCGGTATATGCACTAACTAACTGCAGTTCCACTTCACAAAAGGACGAGTTTTACGACAACATCACCGAGCTCATCCGATTGAGCTGTAGCTCTGATGTTATAGTGCTGGCAGGTGATGTCAAAGCACAGACTGGAAAACTGAGCGCATCCGAAACCTGTCTAGGGGGAGGTACTTCGCTCTTCTCGCTCAGCGAATAGACAACAGTGATCGACTGCTTGAGTTCTGTTGAGATCACCTGCTGTTCTTATCTAGCACCAACTTTCGACATAGCTCTCGTCGGACGGCAACGGTGTTCTAGTTCAGTCGGCAAATTGATCCAAATTGATCACATAAGCTGTAAGCTACCGTTTGCGTGGCTCTGTACAGAAATGCAGATCCGGGTGAATAGACAAGTGGCAATGTCCTTATTTGTTCACGGGCCACATTCGCACACGTCAGGATGCTGTCAGCAGACACTTATGGCTTTTAAAGGGGATATCGATTTCCAACCAGCATCGCCGTTGGTCGTCCGGGACTGATTATTCGGTGGGGTGTCCCCCACCTATTCGCGGTTAATCAAGGTGGTCTTTCTCTTATCCGTGACATGGAGACTCGCTCGGCCCGTAGCCAATGGGCTCTGCGGATAGCTCAGCTGTTGACACACCGTGATCCACGCTGAAAATGTCCACCAGAGAAGTAGCGCTGGGCAGTTAGGGAAAATTCTTCGCCACAGAAACGATTGGATCTCCGAGCGCACACTGCAGTTGTCCGCAAAGAAAAGAGATGCACACCTGATCCATTATCCTGAATTCTGTTTTCTACGTCGCCAAGCCACACGCTCCGCCAAGAGGGACCGTAAACAATACTGGGAGACGATTGCAAGCAGCATGATAACGGCAACCGTCGCAACGGACTATGGAAAGCTATTTTGTCTAATCCGTGTTACAGCAAGAAGGCGAAAGACATCGGAGCCACTGTTTCGCAGCTTCACGGGTTAATTTATCCAGGAAACTGAATAGAAAATGCATAAGTGGGCCCAACTATTCGACGGGTTACCCATTCAACTAACCTGATTCCTTACAGGTGTCAATCAGTTCGAAGACGTACCACATCAATGGTGACGCACCAAGTATGCCAGGAATCGTTAGTGCAGTCACTTCTCTCAAAAGCACGAAAAGCCCCTGGAGAGGACGGGATACCACCAGATCTATTTAAAGCTTTCCTACCAACCCTAATCGATCCGCTGTCTTTTCCACTCCATTTATAAAATATTGGGCGACTTCAACTTTTAGTCCCGGTTCCAAAAATAGGGTGGCAGATTACAGGGGTATTAGTCTCATTGATATTGCGGCCAAATCGCTTGCAGTGATACTGCTTAATCGCTTTGCCGTCGTCAGAGGTATCGACCCCCGCTAGAACCAAGGGGGGGGGGATCGTCGCCGAAGAGGCTGTTTTGAACAAGCCTTCACTCTCCAAAGGATTCTGGAACACCGCCACAGGTTCCAACAGTCTACCACTGCATATTTCATCGACTTCCGCGCTGCGTTTGACTCTGTCGACAGAGGATCCTTGTGGTGCATATTGCGGCCCGACATGGTGCCAGGGAAGTTCATTGGGCCTTGAAAGTGATACTACTCAGGGATCTGGCACCCCCGTCCGTAACCATGGAGAACAATCAGCCGGGTTTAACATAGGCTCTGGAGTCGTACAAGGTTGTCCCCTATCGCCGGCGTTATTCAGTTACACCGTAGATTGGATAATACGACAAGCACTCGTCGAATACCCCGGAATACAGCTTCTCCCAGCTACGTGGATTGCTGACCTCGAGTTTGCGGATGACGTCGTTGTACCTGGAGACACCATGGACAACCTCCATCCTGTTGTCAGTCGTATAAACCAACCTGCCCAAGCCATTGAGCTAGAGATGAACACGTCAAAAATCAAGATGTTTTCGACCACGGCTTCTGCCTTGACGCAATCTCTCACGATTAACAGGGAGCTTGTCGAATCGATCAAAGTTTTCAAGTATTGTATTGTATTGTATTCAACCTTTAGCGAGTTATATATACAAGTATCGTGACTCTACAACTAGATCAAATGGTCAGACTAAGGTTGAGATCCAACTCCTTGGAGATGAAGTCTTCCTGCAACTCCTCGATACGAAATACGATTAAATACTATGCTTCGGGTTCATCAAGCTTCCATCCACCTCATCCGCACTTATGGTTTTGAACTATGGCCGCTAAAGCACAAGTTGCAAAGAAGCTCGAGATCTTTAATCACAGGTGCTTACGCCGCATCTTAAAATTTAATTGGAGAGGTCGAATTTCCAATGATGAGGCTCAACGGCTGTGCTCGAACATCGACAAGCCTTCGAAAATGACACAACGCCGGCGCCTCCAGTGGTTTGGTCATGTGCTCTTACGGCCCGACACTCAACTCTCGCGACGGGCTGTAGCCCCCACACCATGCCATGGATAGCGTTGCCGACTCAGTGATCAACTGAAGACCTGGAGCAGTACGATCAGGGCGGACTTGGAATTACTGGGTCTCCAATCCGCATATGGAATTCAGAATCAGACCTCGGTCTCACACTGCGTCTACCTTGCTGCCGATCGTCATGCATGGGTCACCATTATTAGAGATGTCCAAGAAGCCGACTTATCCTCACACAGGAGTTAGTCGCTCAAATACAAAGCAAACACTCGGTAACATCAGTTGTGCTATCCGTAGACAAAACGTTGGCTACGGGTGTGCGAGCTTAACTAAACTGGAAGATTTTGGTAATGAGTGTAAATCTTCCGGTTATTACGCCGTTGAATTAACATCTTCACTTCTATTCCCATTTCTTACCACATCTTCTTAGTAGACTAGATGAGCTTTATCCTCAATGTAACCTTAAGTGAATTTACGCAAATATGTAATTAAAACGGATACAATTACGCATGCTCAGTTTTCACCCGATTTGCATTACCTTTACCCGCGTGAAGTCCGTGCTGTAATATCGTTTACAAATTGTGCTAATCCAGAAATCTGTTTCTCTTCGTTTCAGTCGTGTCTATTATTGGGAACGGGAGATCGTTTCATTCAATGGCGATATCCACTGGAACGACAAGATGTTTAGCTATCTCATTCACCAAACAAACACATGTGCCATCATGTGCAATGAATATTTTCGACCTGTTCATGTCTTTCAAGTACATCAACATCACTGATCAGCGCAATCCTTGGCTCTCACAAGCCGTGCAGAATTGCTACCTATTGGGGCATTTTGAACCATACGTATTGCTGGTCGGAGGGAGTGAGTGCCATCTCCAGGTGGTCAAACTTTCTTGGATGAGAAATCAGTTAAAATCCCCGTTTGGTTTCACTATCGAAACAATATGTGAGTTTCTGCATATCCTACTTAGCCCTACTAGCACAGTCAAGTGCAGCCTGTGGTGCATCAGGATTGATATAAACAGACGAGTTGTGTTGTTGTTGTTGTTCGTTCACCTCTTCTGAAAAAATACCTAGTAAACGAAACGGCACCAAGAGCAGTGGTAGATCGGATTCACTAGGTCACAGTATTGTGGTCATACTCTTACGATATTTGACAACCAGGACATTTTCGGCTACTGTGGCAACTCGTCCGCTATCTCCTGTTCAGCGATCCTGAACTGTCATTATTCGTGGCTCACCACCACCACCACTAGTGTTGTCGCCTTTGACCTGCGGGACTTTCGGAGGTGCCAGGTCGTTTGCAGCTCTACGTTTTTTTAATTCAATCGCCCGTGGTACACTCAGTTTTCATGAGATTCCATTCATTCGGTCAGATAGCTGCCATTTAATTTCACGAAATGGGAAATTCAGGTTTCCATGGTCTGATCGGAACATCTGGGGATGTTATGGTGTGGACCTATACAGTTCAACCACTGCCACCGATTATAAAACACTGTCTGTAATGGCCACGAATTACACTGCTAATCAAATGCATTTACCAGAATGGGAATTGGCGAACTCCAAAAGAGTGTACGTCACACCATATAACAGTACCTAACACCTGTATAAAGTACGGATGAGCTAATCCCCAAACCAATATCCCAAATTTCTGATTATCTATTATGTATTGGAATACCTAAAGGTATGATATAAAACTGTGCGGGTGCTTTCGTGTGTGAGTGTGGAGATAGAATAAAGAATTCACAGTGTACCAGTTCTGGGATAAGTTTCAGCTTTTCAGTGTATGCAACCGATAACCATGCACTCTGATGCACCACTAGTTTGGGTTACTGTCTGTCAGCTACCTGTTTGGATGAACAGTAGGAGAAACATAAGAAACTTGAAAGTAGACTGAATGAAAAAATGAAGAACTCCAGTGGACTATGGCTGCAAAGAAAATTGAGGTGACCGAACACCACCGTTTTCGACACTCAGCCACTCTAACCAACGGTTACCATGATCTCGGGTTCCCATCCGGGAGGCCTAACTGGACTTATGTGACACAGTCTCCTGGTTAGTGCTTTCATACCTTTGTGCCAGTTCTTAGTGTGATCACCTTTGTTTTTTTTCCACCCGCTACCTGCCTCTGCAAACATCGCGTGCCGTAGCAACCTATTTGGTGACATGCGCAACGCACGTCCTAACCAACGTTACCTATGGGAGTCGATCACTTCATCTAGTGGGCGACCGCAGTTACCTAACACTCTGCGCTTACCCTCAGCATTCCTTATCCGGTTGCCCAGCCAGACTTGTGCAATGCTGCGTAGAGTGTTGCATTTGATCACCGGCAGTTTGTCGTATCATGTTTTCTTACTGGCCAAGTTTCTTCACAGTATAGTAAAACTGTCCGAACTGCTGCAGCGTACATTCGACCCTTCACAGACAGCCGGATGTCGCGACAGCGCTACAGATGTCTCAAGTTGGCAAATGCCCACCGAGCCTTCTGGATGCGAGCTGACATTTCATCCGTGCTGCGTCCACCGGGTGAGATATAGCTGCCCAGATAGCAAAATTTCTCTGCTTGCTTTATTACTTCCCCAGTCAGGGGTGAATCTGGGTGCTGGACCAACCCAGTTTTGTAGTAGCATTTTACACTTTGAAGGTGCAAAACGCATACCGAACATGGCTACACTAACATTCTAACGTTCCAGAAATCCTGTAACTTGCCTGGATCTCCACTTGGCAGCACAATGTCGTCTGCGTACTCTAGATCAGACAGCTCGACACCTGGGAGTAAATCCATACCACTGTCTTCGCCCGAGGATAGAGCTGTTTCCATAATCAAATCTATAATAAAGTTCAGCAGAGAATCAGTTAGAGGGTAACCCTGACAAACACCACTTATTGTAGTGAACTCGTGCGGAAAATTGCCGTTCTGGGATAAAGTCCATTTTATTGGTAACACGCCAAGTAGAAACGTTTTATCCGCATATCATCGAGGGCACATGGTGCATGAAATTCGAATGAATGTTGCGGTTTAACAAGCTTTTTAAGGAAGAATAGATGTGACCAGCTCCGATGAACCCCTAGGTGTGATTCCAAGTCGTAGAGAGAAACGCGCGACGTCGGGAAAGTGATGTCAAAGTGGGATCCGTTTCCAAGCTAGGCGTTGAGTGTATTCTGCGGCAGTGGGCCAGTGTTTTTAATTCTTGGTTTGAATTGCGGATAGAAATCGGAGAGTAAGACTAATTTATATGAGCTTCGAGATGTTGGCATCGTTGTCACCATGTCATGTGACGATGGATTGCGGAGTGTTGTAGTTCGGTGGGGGGGAGCACAAACTAGAGATTGATCATGAGCACTGGCCGAGTTGAATTTCGGTCAGAAAGTTTTACAAAAACCGGGGTTAAACATGCTGTTGTTGAGGGATAATAGTGATCCCGTGAATTGTTTTTTTATAATGTTTGAGGCAAAGCCGGCGCACAGGATCCAGAACGACCCAGGTGGCGATACGACAAGGGTTCAAGAAAGAAAAAATTGTGATGGTGAACTGAACGACAGAACTAAAGATGCATATACGGAAAGCAAGTTCCAACTTTGTGACTTAGATATTTAACTTGGTTGTATCCTGAACTGTTTTTGTATTGCCGATCCTACTATTGTTTTCGATATACGAATTCTTTTTCAGCATATTGGATCACATGTGACCATGAACTAGAGCGCCGGCTGGCTTCCCCGGCTTTTCGATCCTTGTTAGTACTTATGTTATCATAACCACGGACATAGGTGTATATGGCTGAGCTGTCATTTATTGGGTATCTGTCCCTTTCATCTGTCATTATATATGCGAGTGTGTGTTTGTGCAAACGCACTGAACATCAGCTAGTACTCAACAACCGTGATCTTGGGATCGGTCTGTTTTGGTGTGTGACGTACACGTTTAGCCCGAATAGACTGTCCCCTTTCGGTTGCACAATAGGCTGCAATAGATCAGTTTGTCCGCAACTTGCGCATATGCCTGGCTCATTTTTCTTTTCTCGTCATGACAGACTGCACCTATCAGTTTTGCACTCAAGAGAAAGTGTGATATATATGTTGATGGGTAAAAAACCATTTGTTGGTGGCAATGCCAATCAGGTTGTGTTCCGAACATCTCGATATCCCAACTATATACGGCTTGTATAGAAATCATTCGATCACGAGGGCCTATTTCGTAATAAGGAATATCGGTAATGCGAGTCAGCCGCAGTAATGAGCCAATGTAATCCGGTGTTATCGGAAGTCATGGAGTCAATTGTGACAGATTCTCTGATGGAACACATTCTTTCGCCAGCTCAACATGGGTTCAGGCAAAGTCGATCCTGCTCCACCAACCTGCTTCTTGTTCGAAATGAATGGAGAAAAACAGTCCACGAAGGGGATGCGGTGGATGTGATTGATCTCGACTTCTCGAAAGCATTTGATCGGGTGAATCACTGAATCTTGTTACAGAAGCTCTACAGTCATGGCATTCGAGATTTCGTGTTTGATTAGATTAGAGCATTCCTCCACCAACGGACCATATCAATTTGTGTTTCTGATTCCATATCCGGCTTCATCAATGCCACCCATGGTGTTCCACAAGGGTCCGTACTCGGTCCCTGTTTGTTTGTCGCATTCATAAAAAATGGTCTATCGAAAGAGTTAGGTCCAAAAACAATACTGTTTGCAGACGACTCCAAAATCTGGAATACGGTAACAGAACCCGAAGGCTCTCTAACACTTCAGGAATCACTCAATACAGCTTATCAATGGTCTACGGATAACGACATTGAATTTAATGTTTCTAAATGCAAAGTCTTATTCCTACGCCACGGGACAGGATTCTCGTCCTTCCTCGGAAACCAGCAGCTACCGCATACTTCAAGTGAACAAGACTTAGGTATTTTTGTTCAAGAGGATTTAAGCTGCTCGATTCATTGCGCTCAGGCTTCGTCCGCTGCTGTGAGGAATGTAGGCTTACTTAGGCGAATCTTTGGTCGGTTTGAATCATCGCTACTCCCACGTTTGCCATCAGTGTACATTCGACCGTACACAGAGTACGCCATCCAAGCTTCGGGCTCATGGTTACAACATGATCGCAAGATGCTTGATCATCCACAAAGGTTGGCCGCCAAGATGGTCAAGGGATTGCATTGCCTCACCTATGAGGTTAGATTACGATCATTGGGATTATATTCTGCTCATTACCGCTGAATTCTGGGAGACTCGATTTTGATGTATCAAGTATTATGCAGAACCCAAACCATCCATGTCGGCAGCTGCTCATGTTATCGGACAATGTACACCTTAGGGAACACCGTTTCAAGTTAATGATTGCAAATTATCGACTGGAATGTCGGCGCCAATCTTTTGCAGTCAGAGTATGCAGTACTTGGAACACCCTTCCATCTCACGTCTTTGTGCACCAAGCGGAGACTCGATGAAACCTTGGTACACCTCACATTCGTACACCATGAAAGCAAACACAAATTCATTGAAGCCTACATTCTCTATAATCGCCTACCTGGAACTGAATGTGATTTTTTTTCGCCATGAAACGGGGACAAGTGAAGCATGAGCTTGTATGTAATTGCCATAGTTATACTCTGATTTTGGTTACATTCTGGGAAGTCATGCGCATACTCGATCGGTAGAGATGGTTACAAACACGCTCAGAGTTTTAGGTGATCGACGAAAAGAAAGGTAGAACGGAGCACCCTGAAAGGCTCTGATGCGGAAGTGTAAAGACCTGATAAATTTAACGTATAGCGTAGAAGTCGGCTCGAAATGCCTGTTTGAA
>UZAN01046295.1:4442-16898 GCA_900618425.1 Echinostoma caproni
TGTGTGTGTGTGTGTGTGTGTGTGTGTGTGTGTGTGTGTGAAAACGTTATCCATTTTGGTGCCGGCGGTTTGCTTATCGGATCATGCACCTTTTGAAGAAGCGTATAACGTCCTAAGTGTCCAATACATCTCAATGACCGATCGAGCATTATCACGACCAGGAAGCTGTAGATGAGTTTATTGCGTATGCCTCTTCCTGGTTGGTTTGGAATTAGGATTTTTTAGTCAACTACACTGCCGGTGTTTCACCAACCCCGGTTAAAGCCTCGCATAGTTACTCTTCGTCCTCCTACTCAAATGAGCAAATATCTGAGTAAAGGGAAGGCAGCGAGTAGGGATTCCACATCACAGGCTATTTGTCACTCTTGGTCGTGTGCTCAGTTGGATAAAAACCAAAATTAACTATTAAGAATCTATTATATTGAAATCGTTTTTCGGTCAATCTACTTCAATAATGATGTAGAAATCATGAAAACACATCAACCGCATGATATGAAACGCACAGGAAGGATAGGCTTATTCCATATGGCACTACAATCATGCGCATTGATAACACGACAGAAAATACGGAAGTCCATTTGGAATCCTATGACATGTGTTATCCATAAAACATTTTACTATTTACTCAGAAACTTCCGGTATCACGTTACACATGACTGATGATAAATGCATAGAATATTTTTTTCATCTTAGGATTTTTAACACAGCGTGACCAAATGATGTTAGGAGTGTATCGAAAAACCGATGCGCCATGTATTGTTTTATTGTGAATGTTATGGTGTTAATAACACAGATATGTCGGTAGAGAATTATATTCGCCGACGTTTCGAGGTGCTGTTCTGTCTCCATTTCGTTTTTCACTGTATATTAAGGACCTTCCCAATCTTCCCAACTTTGTCGCATGCAATTATGTTGATGACGTAGTGGTCGGTTGTCCCTCGACTGTTTTCGGATTCTTTCTGTCAACTTCAGGTTTGTCTAAATAAAATCTTTGGTTGGAAAACTGCCCGATCTTTAATGCTGAATGTAGATAAATGTTTCTGAATATTTCTTTTAGCCTTAAAACAGACATGCATTATCAAACCCCTTTGAGTAATCAACCCGAACTTCCAGTAATGGTAATACCATCTGCAAAGCTAAATCTGCGAAATATCTTGGGCTACTTTGTCACATAATCGTTCCTGGACGAAAGATATTGAAAACGATTTTATTAGGGTTCTACGCTTAAAAAGCTCGGTGTTCCCCTGAATACATTCTTTCACATTGGTTGTATTGTTCCCCCGTATATTTTCCTGGTCTAAAGGAGAAATTTTGTATTCACTTTTCCAGATCTCTTAGAATTCTTTCCAGTTGTAGTGGCATTTCAAAGATCGTTTTGATTGAATTCATTGTGATCAGGCATTCTGACTCATGCGATCGATTTATCAGCCAAATGAAAAACACTGCCTGTATGACTATCTCAGTAAATCGGTGTCTCATCCGAGTACGCGTTCCAAATTTCGGATCCTTTGTGCACACATACACACACACACACAAACACCGAAAAACAACATCATTCCTTATGTTGCTCGTATCTCGGTCAACCGAGCAAATATTATTACTGATTTGAATAATCACCCGTCACATTAGGATTTATTACATCAATTTTTTTTTAAATTTAATAAATGTATATTCTTTTTCCAATGCTTAACGTTTTCCTCGGCGTAGCTTGTCGAAATTAGTGAACATTCATCCTATTGGGTGTATAAGGCTTTACTTGACTTGACTATAGACGTGACTCGGACGATTGACCCGTGGGTGAGTGGGGTTGTGCCCAATCTGCATAGTACACTTTTGGAACCGACTTTGATTAGTTTTGACAGACACACTGGATCATGACAGAACGTTGCCTTCGGTTGACGGACACAGATTGTTCACCTCGGGGTTAATCGAATGTACGAAACTGTGACCTCATTTGTTGTGTCGTCAAAATAAGTAACACTAACCGATATGATGTTGACTTCAACCGGATTTGTGTCTCGGTCAATTTAATGTGTGTGTGTGCGTGTGTGTTTGTGCATGTGTTAGTGTCCGTCGTGTGCGGGACTCATAGTTTGCGATCATCATTCGATCGGTTTTAATTTATCTGTATCACGTACTCTGTATTGTAAATAAAATTTCAACCTTTCAGGCTTCCTCGGCTTTACCTCGTCTCGGCAATGAACTTACTCATCTCGTCTGTGTTTTGTTGGAATTGTTGCGTAAACTAGGTATCTGCATACATACGTGTTTCGAAATACGTCTCTCGGGTTCTAAGTCCTGCGCTGTCAGATCTGGTAGCACTTTTCTGTTACGTAAAAATCATTAGTTTTGTGCATATTGCCAGTTTATGGAGAGTAATAAACTTGGCAAACCGTAGAGAGCTTTCTCATACTGAATAAACAGACGATTTTTTGGAAATTAAACATCATCAGAGTGTTAGTAAACTTTTCCCCTTAGAAACACACATTTCGAAAAACATTTGTATTATGAGACCCGGTTTTGATTTAATATCACTCTGTGATTGTGGTTGATGGTTTGAAAAATGCACATTTTGAAACACATCTTCTTAGTCTTGCAAGGATTTATCAAACGGCCGAACGCATGCTTACGTTCTGACAGTGTGATCTTGGGTTCGATGCCCCCCCTCCATTTGGGTCGGTGGATGAGACCCACCCAGAGAGAAATAGCTCTCCAGTAGTGCTTAACAGCTGTTAAGTTTACGCCACAGTTGCTCTATACACAACGAATTGTCTCTATGAAGATGAATCAAGATTCTCCATTACTCACATGCAAAACATATAGTTGTTGTGTTTCTGAAAGGCAATCGGCTCAGTTTAAATACAAATCTCTAACGATATTTATTATTTAGCCAATTTATATAAACAACTCTGTTCTTATAAAAGCAAATTTTGATTGAAGAATTGAGATGTTTATAACTGAGTCAATGTTAATTATGATGAGAGTTAAGCGACAAATTATTCAATTGAAGTCAATAGACGGTCAATTGTATTTGTGTGATATTAGGTACAGTTGTCTGACAGGCAATTATTGAAGACAATAATCCGACAAACTTAGATAAAATTATGCTAGTCAGCCTCGATGTGAGCTGGCTAGCACAGTAGAAAGACGAGATGAATCCTGAATTTAAAGCTCGGATACGTCGATAGATATGCCACATCGACGCTTTCTGATCAAGCGGAAACTTCCGGTTTGGTACCTCCTATGTGTATCATGTTGGAACGATTGAACTGAATTGTTGATGGTGCATGATGACAAAGTCTCACGAATGTTTTGTTGTTGTGGACATGAAATTTTCAGATTTCAAATATTTCAATCTATCTTTCTATCTATCAAACCGGTAGAAAAAGCTTTTTGCCAGGAAAGATGTGCACCACAGAGCATGATGGGGGTACACTTAACTTTACTTGCCGTTCAAGTCATGTGTGATGGTGTGCCCACATATGGTCCCCATCTTGTTCCCACATGCCTAAATTGCTCTTTGTAATACTGTGATTTCACTAACCAGTTATAGTTTGTTTTTTTTTAGGAAATCATCCATGCAAAGCCTAAGAAAACGTTCCCCGTTGCAAACAAACTGACCAAGTGTTCTTTAGGTAGCCATTACTTTTTGCTCTTTGTTCTCTCGTTCATTTGAGGGCGCTTCCGGAGATCCGATTTACATATATACTGTCAATGGTCCCACACCCACTCCGGACTTCTCGCGCTTCCCGTGGTTCTAAGTCGTTTTCACCATCTTCTCGGTACACAGAGGTTTTCATTCTTTCACTGTCATGGACCAAAATCGTCTCACAAATTAGTAGCGATCTCCTCGTCTGTACCAACTTCCATGTAAAGCTATTTTGCTTTCGTTTGATCCCTCCCAACCACTTCGCTATTTCCGTGCTATTCCCTTTCGGGCTCTTTTCCACAGACAGCATTATGGAATTTGCTTTGGTGACCCGGTAACAAACCAGAGGTTACACTCATTAGATGACTCGAAAGACCTGGCAAACGGCACCGTTTACCTTCTATCTTCTGTTCTTCTCTCTGTCTCTAAGAATCCCGAGGAATTCCAGAAACCCTTCGTTTTCCTCTCTTTTGTGTTATTGATTGTGGAAGCGAAGAACTAAACAATGGCGTTCTACCGAAAGTGTTAGGTCAAAAAACAATGCTGTTTGCACATGACGCCAAAATCTGGAATACAGTAACAGAACCCGAGGGCTCTCCAACACTTCAAGACATACTGGACGTAACTTATAAATGGTCTAAGGAAAATGTCATTGAATTCAATGTTTTTCTAAATACCTACGTCAAAAAGAGAAGATTCTCGTATTTCCTCCGGGAATCTGCAGCTAACACATAATTTAGGTGAAAAGGACTTGGGTATAGTTGTTCAAGAGAACTTAAGCTGCTCGATCAGTTTCGCTAAGGCTTCGTCCGCCGCTGTAAAGAATGTAGGCTTACTTAGGCGAGTCTTTGGTCGGTTTGAATCAGCACTGATCCCACTTTTGCTATCAATGTACATTCGACCGTACACAGAGTACGCCATCCAAGTGTGAAGTTCATGGTTTCAACGTGAGTGTAAGATGATTGAGCTCCCACAAAGGATGGCTACCACGAAGATCAAGGAATTGCATTGCCTCACCTATGAGGAGAGATTACGATCACTGGGACTATATTCTGCTCTGTACCGCCGAATCCGGGGAGACCTGATTTTGACGTATCGAATACTGCCGAACCCAAATCACCTATGTTGGCCACTGCTCATGTATAACTTAGGGAATACCGTTTCAAGTTACCGATCCCAAAGTGTCCACTGGAATACTGACGTCAATCGTTTGCAGTACTTGGAACACCCATCCATCTCGTGTCGTTTGTGCACGAACTAAACCATGGTTCATCTCACATTCCTACACAACGAAAAACAAACACCAATTCGTTGAAGACTAAATGATCAGTTATTTCCTACCGTAAACTTTATGTGATTTTTGTTTTCGCTGGGAAACAATTCACCCGTATGCGTTTAATTTGAAACGAACAAGGAAGGATGGACTTTTTTCCACTCACTACCTATCTGGTGACATGTGTAACATATGCCCCCAATCAACGTAATCTATGAAGGTCAACCACTTGTTCTAATGCATGACTACCGTTACCTAACTCTCTAGGCCTAACTTCAGCATTGTTCGTCCGGCTGCTCCACCGAATCCGTGCAATGCTGCATAGACAGCAGTGTTCATAAACACCGACAGTCTATGTTTATCCTGTATTTTTCAGTGACCAAGTTTATAAGTCGTATAGCAGACCTGGCCGAACTGCTGCAGTATACACCTGACCCTTCACAGACAGCCGGATGTCGCGACGGGGCCAAAGATGTCTCAAGTTGGCAAATGCCAACCGAGACCTCTGTATACTAGCTGAAAATTTCATCCGTGATGCGTCTACCGGGTGAGATATAGTTACCCTAATAACAAAACTTGTCCACATGCTTTATTACTTCCCTAGTTAGCTTGAGGCTAGAAGCCGGACTAACTCAGCTTTGTAGCAGCATTTTAAACTTCGTATGTGCAAAACTTATACCAAAGTTGGCTATGCTGGCATTCAAACAATCCAGAAAAGCTTCAAACTTACCCGGATCTTCACTTAGTAGTACAATGTCGTCTACATACTCCAGATCAGTCTGCTGCCTGGAAGTAAATCGATGCCACCATCCTCGCACGAGGATAGGGCTCTTTCAAGAATTGAATCTATCATGAAGTTAAATTTGGACAGGAGAGAGGGAGGACAGCCCTGATGAATACGACTTTCCGCGATGAACTCGAAAGAATAGGTGCCGTAAGCTCGGACACGACTTCGGCTATGAGTATAGCGGGATGGTAAAACTGGAATAATATTGTCGGACACATCCTTCAGGGAAAGGCAGCGCCAGAGTTTAGACCGGTCGACTGAATCGAAAGCCTTTTTCAAGTCGAGGAAAACAGAGTTGGTTGGTCTATGGTGAAGAGTGAAAATGTGGTCTATACAATCTCAACCAGGTCTAAAACCAGCCTGACTCTCTCATGCGTGAACTCTTCACGTGCGGCAGACAATCGACGGAGTTTAGAGGCTATATTAATTAAACTATCCCCTCTATGGTTTTCACAATCGGACCTGACGCCTTTCTTGTAAAAATCGGTATGAGTACTGATTCACACCATTCCGCTGGAACCTCTTCTCTTTCCCATATATTGAGCCCAAGAGTTTCGTCAATTCCAAGATTTACGCTGATGGGAACAGCCTATCTGAGTCAGAGACATTGTGCCCTTTCAGATAACCTATTTCCTGAGAAACGTTCATTTTATATGGGTGAGATGAAAGTTTACAAACCGTGCTTATTTTGCGTTCTTTCTGACGGTCACGTGGAAAATCGATTTTCTTGTAAGTTGGCATTTCCCCACTAACTACCACATCGCTTCACTTTATGCTAACTCGAGTTCCATACGGGTGTTTCTATCGTACTGCATGCACCTATTCCTTCACAGGCAAAAAAACAAGCACTTGAGACAATGGACTTGTCAGACTGACCTCAACACTATGTATCAGAGAGCTTTGTGAGGTATCCACGCGTCCCGGGCGAATAGTTTCATTGAGATGTGCTCCACAAGTTCACATGGTGATTTGCAAACAAAACAAGACGGATAAAAGCATCATTCTGGTATCTCTTTTTCATCCCTGAGATATTGACTTAGCTCGAAAAACGCAGTCCATCCTCATAAAGGATAGACACTGGCCATCGTGTTAACTCAAGTGAAGCATTCTGTAATATTTATCAGATCCCCTCGAACCGGTCCGAATAAGTTAGAATGCGTACGACACCATTTGTATTAAGCATTTCATTCCCGAACAATGTGCCCAGAAACATCTTATTCAAGCTCTCTATCTGCCCTGGGTTCGTGAACTAACCCATCCTCCCTGCTTGCACTCACAAACATATGCACACAACAACATCGATCCTTCAGAACTGGGTCGCACGACCATGATGATAACACACACACACACACACACAGTAGGACGCAGACACGCACACACACAAAGTGAACGATTCCTCACATTTTATTGTTCTCCTCCCAACCCCTGGGTTTTTTTCCCCTCATAAAAACCGTCACGGCATGATTATGAGTTATTGAAAAGAATTATTCGCCTGAAATTGTGTGCTAAGTGCGAGCGAGTATGGGCATATTTCGAAATTTCGTGCCCAGATAGTTTGCATAGAACGATCCCTACTGATTACAGTACGTGGTTGCCACCCGTTGGGTGGGAAACACTAAGGTGTCCTGTTGGTAAAAATGAAATTTTTGGTCTGATAAATGAATCCGTGATCAAAGGATTCTCCAATATATGGGTGTGGAGTAGGGTAAAGCACAATACCAATACTAATAGAAAACAACGGAGTAGCGAATAAGCTCGTTTTTAGGGCCACTTCACAAGCACCGATGAGGTTACCTCGACTGGTGTTGATGAAACGTTTGCAAACAGATTGCCGATTTGCTCGGTTAACAGAAAAAATGGAAGAACGTTTTGGTGTTTGGTACAAATGCGCTCGCCGTCAATTTATCTGATTACTGTCTCGTTCGCACAAATTTACTGAGAGTCAGTCAGCGAGCAAACTTCTAGATCAGGTTTGTGATCAGAGACCTGTCGTTTCCAGCCGTCTCTCACTCCCTCCTGGGGCTGCGCAAAATAAGCGTGCCAGTAGTCAGTGATGAAAGCCTACTTACTATCAAGTCATGCAGGGGATGAAAATGTGAGATATTTTGTGCATGTGATTTCACTTTCTCTGTCACTGCACGAGTGGTATTGCGAATAATGAAGTACTTGTTATATGTATCCCACGTATTTTCATTTCGGATGAACGTGACAAAATTGAACGCATTTACAGCTACCGGTTATAGTGTAAACAGTGTGGGTCACGTGTTAAAATGGCCGCCAAAAATGCCATATACAACAAGCCGTGTTTTCCAAAACATGCTAATCAAGAAAAATTGCATCTAGCTGTCCCAAGTCTGATGCGTCTCATTTTCTGTTTCTTTTTCTGTCTGTCTGTTCACATGGCATTACATGCAACCGTGTCTCATACGCCCGGTACAGTTGAAACCAGTTTTGTCCAATTTCGTTTGGTGCAACAATATCAGCCCTGAATCGTTGTGTAACTCTGTCAGCTCTGGCCTCATGGTGTGAACAAAAAAACAAACGAAATGTAACAATTCCTGTAGGCTATGTATACCAGTGCTCACAATTTGTCTGGAGTTCGCGCCGGATCTGTACGACAAAACAAAATGTGGAGAATAATGTTTGCTTTTTTGTACTGGTTGCCAAATTGTATTGTACAACTGTTTTCTTCTCGTTCACATTTTCCAGGAGGGACTAAATCGATTCGGTCATTGAAGACGTTGCACTCTTTATTTTGAGACTATGATTGAAAACAAACGGTGACCGGGAGTAAAGTGAATGGGTGGTATCGATCGAACAGTGGTCACATGATCACATATACTGATACACAATTTATGTTGTATCAGTAGTTTGTTAGGCCCAATATCAAAAACCATGAAATAGTAATATGTGAACGAAGTTATCCATTCAGTATTGAACTGGAGTAACGTTAGAAAACCATTGATTGGTTGGTTTGAAGTTGCTTATCTACTAGTGCGTTAATTATTCCTGGTGTTCATGTCAGTGGATCACTCACTCATTCAGGAACATTTTTACAGTGCATTTAATCTTGGGATGATCAGTTGAGTGACCATGATTGTTCTGAGTTGGCGGTTTTTAAGTTCCGTTTGCTACTCTGACAAAAGACGCATTGATGACATCGATATTATCGGAAGATCAGCGTGGTGAAGTAAGGTTTTCAAACACGACTTGATTACCGATTTGAATAGTCCAAAATAAATGGAACTGTTTTGCTCTAAGGAGAATTTTCAATCCTTCTGAATCGAAGTCCCAATCCACTGAGATGATAAACATATATATATATATATATTTGCATTAAATCATTTGATTAGCAAGAATGGATACACCTAATGAATCCACTTTAGCGCTTCGTGTAACGGATCAGGTAATCTGTGTGCCACGTATCAGGCAGAGCCTTTCGAACGGATTATTCTATTTTTGAACCAACCCAGGTGCGAACTACTTTACAGTCCAAAAGCATCAAACTCTAAGAGTTCTTACAGCGATTTAAAGAATCTTCTAAATCAAATCGGACATTTGTATTCAGGACAACAGGCAGATAAATACACGGAATTGGGCAATCGCGTTCGGGTCACCACTTTCCGATGTTTCCGTTATTTTCTTGGAGAGCATTTCACAAAGCTAAATGTCATTGAACTAGCATCCGCATCCAAGAGCTGTATACTCAGACATTACACATGTGAAGATAATGAATTGCACAGCACGAAAGCCGTCCTTGAAGCTGTAAAGTCAAACGAGCTGAATCGGTTTGAGTGAACCCTAGTGAGTGCGCACAAACGTAACTAATCAATCAAAAATCAGTACTGTCTCAAAACTATTAATTTTAACCATATTGCAATCGTAGACAGGATGCAGATGTTGCGTAACTGGGTGAACTAAATGTGAACACATTCAGGGAAATCGGTCGTGATTAATCGAATTATGTGTAAAATGACCGGTCAGAGATCTTACGGAAGAAATGATTACTGTTGCACGAGAAAGAAAGTTATTTGTTATTCGTGATTTGTTTGGCTTTTCTGCTGACCAACTGTTGAACTGTAACATTAGTGAAACCTGTTTGTGTGTGTGTGTGCAACAACAAAACGTGACAAGGAAGTACTTGAGACAGAAAAAATATGATTCTCCAGAATGGAAGGAAAAATGAATTTCAGATGATGACACAAAATGTTTCCCGCAAATATATTTCCCGTCACAAATTATGTGATCCATATACATCTGTGAACGGTGAGACGTCTTCGCATAGTTATCATCATTGCGTCAAAAACATCCACACACACACACACACACAAGTAGTATCTTTATGTCCTAACTTTTGGAAACTGTGATAGAATATCCAGTTCTTTGAACAACTGTTAAGACCGTTACTTAGCCAAATGTTTTAACCATGGTGTCATCGCTCTGAATCAAGCTGTTTCGTAAAAATAGACCATCCACGTTATGCGATTGTCCAAGACACATTTTGCTAGCGATTGCCAAGCACAAGCTGAACTAAAACAGTGAAGCACTTCCGATTCTGATTGAAAGGTAACGCTCACAACATTCTGAATGCTCCACAATAATGATTAGTATCATGTATGGGGTGAACACATTAGTTGTTCTGTCCGCACTGACGCTCTCTATCCCAGTGATTGATTCTTGGCCATAAATGACGGATGGACATTTGATTGATTAATCCACGGTACTGAAATAATGCATCAGCTATTTATTCAGAATGAGAAAAGAACGCACCTATCGGAGGAGGGGGAAAGATTGGCCAAATCCGCAACTTGTGAATTAGCCAGATCGCCCTTCCTAAAGTCAAGCGTAGCACGTTTACATTAGTTTACATTGATTTGAAGAGTTCGCCCCAAGACACGTAACGCATGCATAAAACCACCCATTTCAGCTGGATTATGAACTCAAACAGTTTAGAACAAAAAACGAAAGAATTTGATATAAGAAGCAAAATGTGCGAGTGCGTATTTTGTGTACCAATCACTTCCTCTCTCACAGAACTCATATAGACAAATTTATTGAAAATTTCCATTGTGACATTGACAGAATAACACGAGTAGCGAATAAGCTCATTTCCGATAACTTCATTCTCTGGCTAATACAGTCATATACATACATTTAGTGAATAAACGCGCAACAAATAATGTCAGAACGAAAATCCGTTGAGTGGATGGCATGGGAGTGGTGAGGAGTGATTGGGAAAGACGTGAAAACAGTAAAATTGTTAATCCGTAGGGAATCGTGAAAACCGAGAAAAGAGAGGGAGGGGGAAGAGGGATGAAACAGGAAGGGCGAGATCACACACACCTAGGGCAAAGAGGTCACGAGAAGCGTCATGGGTGAATTGACGTTCAGTGTCGGGTTTGGGCCAGGGTAACTGTAGGGCTTTGACTAATTGTTTTTATGAGCATACAGTTGGGTGCAATAGCCGTATTGCTACCGCTTCTGCTGTCGCAAGATTGCGCTTTCGGAAGGTTTTGGAGAGGTTTGAGGGTACCTTGTAGATAAGTTTGAACACATCCTCAGTTATCTGGTGGAAGGTAAGATCACCGCTTCACTTAAGTCTCTGAATGATCAGAATATCATCTCTAAAGCAGCAAGCAAACAGCTCAGACCAACAGGAACCTCTATCCGTCGTCTTTACGGTTTATCTAATATTCATAAACCCGGCGTACCTCTAAGACCAATTTTGGACATGAGCGTTTCTCCTCACCATTTGGTTGCTCAATGGCTTGTGAATGTTCTGGAACCTGTTCGCAGACAGATTTCACACTACAGTCTGAAGGATACTTTCCAATTTGTGGAACTTATACGCAAACGAAACACGACTGGTTTATCTATGGCTCCGTTAGATGTGACATCGTTGTTCACGAATGTTCCTTTGGGGAAAACAATGAACTATTTATGCGAATACATCATGATATAAACGATATAAACGTAGGTATTCCATTGGTTAACTTGAAGGAGTTACTACTGTGCTGTACCTTCAATGTTCAGTTTAACTTCAACGGAGAATTGTACAGACAAACGGACGGAGTTGCAATGGGGTCAGCTCTGGGCCCACATTCGTCGCAAAAATTAGAAAACCAGGAACTCTGAGATACCATAGAATGTTTACCATTCTATTTCCGTTAGATTAACGATATTTTCATATTAGTTGAAAAGAATATACTGTTGCAAACACTGACCAGTACGTTTAACCAAGCTTGTGGTTCCTGTGTTTAATCGAGTCGGTTTGTGTTCCTTGATTTTTTGAAAAAAACTGCCTGATCCTCCTGTCTATGTAGCTTGCCGAACATGAGCAAATGAAAGAATAGATCACCATGGAAGGAGTGCGGATAGGCAATTTATCTTTCAGATTCAACGACAACAAAGATCGGCTGGTGAATTGTGTACGTAACAGGGTCACTGGAAACGTTCGAGTGATCGACTTATCTAGGCCTCTTGTTAACGAATCGCATTTGTAGTCACCTTTGAACGGGAGACGTATATAGATTTGCTTTGGCTTATTGTAGTCACCGTTGTTCTCTTGGCTCTTTCACATAAATTCTTTTCAATAAATCTCTCTGGATAGCCATTGTTCAATAGGGCTTGTCTGAGCCGGTTCAATTCTAACTCCAGGTTTTCTGCTGAACACAGATTTCTGACGCGAGCAGCTAGGAATCGGACGAGGTTTCGCTTACGTCTCAAAGGTACAAAACTGGCGAAATG
>UZAN01046295.1:17217-29569 GCA_900618425.1 Echinostoma caproni
GGTTTCGCTTACGTCTCAAAGGTACAAAACTGGCGAAATGAGTGTACTGACCTGTTCATGTGGGTTTTCTGTAGACTGTTCCACTGTATGTACCGACCGAGCGCTTGGTGAGATGAACATCTAGAAAGTGGAAAGTGTTTGCCGATTCCATTTCCTACATAAAACGGAGCTTGGTTAAACTCCAACTAATGTGAAAATATTGTTAATGTAGCGGCAATAGAATGGTAAACCTTCTATGGTATCTCAGAGTTCCGGGTTTTCTAATTTTGAAGTAAAGTGAAGTGAAGTGGCCACTTCACAAGCACTGATGATGTCACCTCCGCTGGTGATGAAACGTTTGCAAACAAATTGCCAAGGTCGGCGAACAGGCGAAATAGAATTCAGTTCACCCTAGCTACGAGAACCAATTTTCAATACTTTGTCAACAGGTGGAAATTATATCGATTCAACGAACTTGATGATAAAACAAGCAGCAAGAAATTCTGACATAATCTGCTTCGTGGAAAAAGTCAATTTCTTTATGACGTACAAAACCTGTTAACTAGACACAAGCTACTACTAATATTAGCATTGCAAATGACCGAGCTAGTTTTAAACTGCAATCCATTTATTCTTACCTCACTAATGGGCACGTTTGACGGACAAAAATGGGGTGATGAATGCATTTTGAGTTTTGGATGCTTTTGGTCCACCAGAGTTTATTTTTTACCGTAAATGCTTGTATGTTTATCAAACCGCTTTGGTGTATGATCGTGGACTGAAAACAAAACGATGGGTTGCCGGTCAACATTAGACAAACCGGCTATAAAGTGAGATTAGTTTGACCAATCGGGAACGGTAGGAATACCACGTTTAGACAAAAAACGAAATGTGACATTTTAGGGGCAGGACATAGTCTGCATCGCTTATCTGATCAGCCAAAGCGGAATAATCTTCTGACATCGACTCGTGAGTGATATGTGTATCGATCAACTACGTCTGGTAATAGAAGAGGGTTATAGATAGCATCGATCAGTGCCACGCTGTCCATGATAGGAGGTCATAAACTAAGGCACTTGGTCGCAAGAGCAGTCCAGTTGACGGAGCAGGTTTCTGATTTCCATTGAAGTCATTCAGTAAGAAGTTAATAAATTACTTTGTGATTTTAAAATAGAATCGGGTTAATGACTTACTCGTCAATGAGAGTTTTCGATGTTCTGATTTCGTTTTTTTATTTTATCAGTCAGGAATTCACAATACATCACAAGTTAAAAAATCATCACATTTAACTGATTTGAGTCTATTTGAAAGAATCACCCATTTGTTTTTTCGTCCTAGTGACTAAGAAGTTCATACAGCTTTTCAAATCACGTTGCGTACAATCCGAATTGAATAATCGTTTAATTAACAATTGTGTTTCTTAATTTTGTGATCAGTATCCGACGTGGAATTAAGTTCCATTCAATGTCCTTTTAAAACGGCGTTTTTTAAAATATCTGGTGATGATTAAAAAAGATTAACTTGAAATTTTCGTGAAAAAAAACAAGTGAGTTTTTCGATCATATTGGTATAATGTATAAATCTTATTCATCTCTAAACTTCAATCGTGTGCCTCTTGTGGTCATTCGGACCAATACCACTATTCAAAAATGCCGGTTTGTTCTGCTAGTCTTCCTGGCCTTTTTCTTGACGTTACGTCGTAATGAATTCTACTCAGTTGTGCTTTCTACATGTCTATCAATGGATGTGTACAACGAAATATTCTATTGCGATTCATCACCACTTGTTATGAATTGAAACAGATTGAAAGGTGCAGACTAAATTCTTGTACCGCTATATTTATTAAACAGAATTCTCATTGCGTTTGGGATGCAATGAACAGTTGAAAGGCAATGTTGTCACAATGCAATCAACTTTTATCTGTCGTTTGAATGAGTGAGTAGATCACGGTGTTCCAGACCGATCTCTGCATGCTTTCCGGTTCGTGTTTTTCCACTTTGGCACAACCGGATAAATGACAGATTTTGTCCCCGTATATGTTTGACAGAGGTGGAGGGGATGAAGGGAGTTGAAAAGTGTGCCAGCACGCAACGGGTGAAACAATTTGACAGAACCAGTGTACGAAATGCACTTTGTCGGAAATGAAAAATTTAGGGACGAGGTGACTTGAGAGAATGGGGATGAACGAGTGGTAAACTATATCCTTCAATGATCGGCTGATCGGCGCTTTGATCTACAAATTGACAAACAATGAAGACCATTTGTGTCATAGGAACACAATGTAGATGAACATATGTGTTCGGTGAACTCCTTTTCAAAACTTCACAATTACTTTCATATGAAACAATTTCAATACGGTCTAACAGAAAAAGTGGATGAGTCATGTGTTTGGCAATGAGCCCAAGAGAACTCCAAGTATGTGCACTGTTTGGATCACACAACCACAGTCATTAAGTCATGGTTGTGTGAACAAGCGATTTTCCCTTCCCGTTGGCCAGGGGAGTTTGAGAGCTCGAATCAGTTTGCGTTGTGCGCACAGCTCAGGCTTCATGAGTCGGATGCTAATCGCCTCTGTGGTTGCTAACGTCCAAAACCGTATTGCTGTCGAGGGGTGTGGTGAGACTCTATAAATGATTGTAAATGCTGAGCGCATGTCAACCAAGTGTCCCGTCTCTACCAAATGAGCAACGATCCAGCTTGACACAGCTTCACTCCCACCCTCTGTGAGTCAACGTGGATTGTGTTCTTTGATCCGTTGAGATAACTGCCGTGTCGTTCGACCTACATAAGTCGCACCACAGGTGCACTTGAATTGGTAGACAATCATAGATGAGGTCAATATAGAAAGTTTATCTTCATTGTAACATCGGATGTTTGGTGATGTAGGGACCAGACATCTTAGCTGAGCGGCCGTGAATGTAGATTTCACTGCTGAGGATTAAACTTTACGAACTCTCTCAGTGGCGGTATCACCTTCGAATGGTTTTTTTATAAAATGCATTTTCTTCTCCGCTTTTGGCAATTTTGTTGGCTTATTCTGTTCAGTCCAGTTAAGATCGATAAGCTTTTCAGGATAGCCATTTTCCAGTAAGGTTCTTCTCACTAGTTCACTTATGTCCTTCAAAGTATCTTCTGAACAGATGCGCCTTGCTCTCTATAGGAGACTGCGTATAAGGTTACGTTTAACTGGGGAACAATTGGAAAGGGAGAAACAACATCCAACGAGAATATCAGTTAAAATTGTTAAAATTGACAGTTTTGGTTATTCCAACAAGCTGAAAAGTATTTCTAAGTGTACGCTTGGCCACACGTTGACGTAAACGCTTCAAAAGGAATTCACCGAAAATATATGTTCGCCTACACTGTGTTCTCAATCGATGAGCATATTCCGTGATTCGTGTAATAAAGTCGGAGTTTTAAGCCTCTTTCTTGTGCTCTCGTAACACTAGTGTATTTGTACTAGCCGATTGTCCACCAATTACCTGTTTCGCTGTTCTTTTGCCTGATAAGTGTGAATACTAATTAGGCAGTCTTATTGCGGCACTTTGTAGTAATTGTAGCAGTAGTAGTAGTGGTAGTACGCAATGAACACAGAACACGAATCACTGGTTAGCAATCACGGACGTCACGTAAGTACTGGATCACACTGGTACTAGGACGACAGTATCTCGCGTAACCGAGACGCGAGGCAAAGGCCACAAGAGTAGTGAGTCATTTATTAAAAGAAATAAAGGGAATTAAATACTTTATATAAAACAAGCTCATTGGTCATCCAGGCCTCTGCCAATCGCATTCTATAGTATTTCTGCCGTTGTTTAACTTCTGTCTGGACCGCACGGTTTCTGATTGGCTGGCACAATCTACCTATGGTATGTAGTCCAGAAGTTGTGGCACGCACACGCTTTGCTGACGTCACACCATACTCATGTTAAATCATTCCGTGATGCTGATTAGTCAATTATTGTGGATCGTGCGCAGTCGGTTTCTTTCCCTACAAATGAAGTATTATATAACCAAATGGCAAAAAGATCAGTTTACTAGTTTGAAATAAATTATGCAATATCATACCGGATGCATAGAAAAGATCCTGTTAATTCCCGCTATCAGTCAGTTTGATTCAAGGTAGCGCCATCTCGGCATCTCGAAGTTTCACGATTTGTACCTCGACAGGTACAAGCAGATTTTTTGGTGCAAATAATTGTCAGGTTTTATAGTTCCGAAACTATTCTACGGCATCCTAATGGGGACCTACATCATACGACTCTTGATTATGTTATTTTCTGTCATTAGGTACTCTCAAACTCCCGGAATTATAAAGTCCCTTTTCTGTTAACGTGTAAGCTGCTCACGCCTCTTTTGAATTCAAAATAATCGTCAAGGGTGAAATGTTCTTCTCCTTGATGATGATGATGATGATGATGATGATNTGATGATGTTTCGGTGATCCTATCTGAAAAAGAACGAGTCTGGTTATGAAAGGTTGATGACGATTCAATAACATCGTGCATAAAAACGAGGAAAAACTGTCAGACGACTATGGGACGACCTCATAGAGACTTTTAAGATTGTCAAAGGGCTCTCTGGTCTAAAATCCGAAGACCTTCTCTCACTTTTTTACTGCCAGAGGCACAAAGGGCATCCAAGATAAAGTTAGACGAGTAGTGGGAAGTAGTATTTCCAGAAGTTGAATGTTGAAAGTTAATCGTTAGGTTTTACTTTCCGGAACTTTTTAAGCGACCTGATACTGCACATTAGCACTCTGACATTCAGAAAACACTATTGACTCGAAGTTTTGGAAGCGAACGACAACACAAGGAACTGGACGCGTGACTGGCAAGAGGCACCAATCGTTCTGTGAGAACTGAATTGAAGTGAACCGAACTGGCAGCTCACCAGGGTGCAAGAATCTTCTGATCTTCTGATGAAATTAAATCGGAATTGTGCAAATCTCTGCGAGAAATTCCTACCCAGTTGAACACCTTGCGTGTGATTGGTCGAAATTGTGTACGGTGTCATTAACTGTGTCAACCGTACTTGATCATCACCTACCTGTAACATAACAGTTAGATCCTGTGACGAATTTGAACAGGCAAGTCAGAAGACAAACACTGTGCGAGAGGAAATCCTTTCGTGTACTATCATCGGCCGCGGACGTATAGAAAAGTAGTGAGAAAAGCCTTCTGTGAATGAACAGTGGTTTTCGGATATTCCTAGTCATGCTCTTACATTGTTATGGAGTGAAAATTACATAATGACATACATTGATTCAATTTAAGGTCATTAATCCGAGTCAAGGAGTAATGGAAGTGTGTGTGTGTGTGTGCGTGTAGGAATGTTAGCGTGTTAGTTGCTGTGACCTTTCCTCACTTGGGTCAAGTGACACATCATGTTCCGTCTTGGTTTTCACATACGGCAAAGGCAATTGGTGCGCCTGCACCAGCCGTTTTTGGGCACGCAGGTTGGGGCCCAGTAAGCGATTGGCGATCGTTTCGGCCATCGCTAGTGTCCAAACTCGGGCCGCCCTCAATCGATTGAGTGGGATGCGATAAACCAAATCGAAAGCTTTCTCCGGCTCTATCTTGTGCCCGGTGTCGTCGAGCCAATGGCCATCATTATGCAGGACGTTTTTTCACAATAATATGTGTAAGAACATGACCACGAATAGTAAAAACAGTTATTCGCTCACCGACTCGTTTTCTCAAATCTATATTCAACGTTTATAGAAAAATAAATTTAACCAAGAAATCTAGTTCAGTTTTATTGTATGTATTTGTTTACAACCAGGTTAGGTCCTGTGTATTGGTCATGCGGTTTCGGACACCAGATAGGCCTGTTTCAAGCGATCGATATTATATCGAGTATCCTTAATCGGTGTCTGTCGGGACAGTGGATCCATTCAACAATCCGTCTTCCAAAAGAAGACTTGGTCCGTTCCCATACCTTCACTTGTGTAGCTTCCCACCAAAGGAACGCAAGGGTGTTGTGGTGATCTAGACCTACAAGATGGCGTGTACCCTGGATCGACGCGTTGCAATTTTTGGACAAAAGCAATCAATCAAACTTCACGGGCGACATCAACAACGAGCGTACGTGTCACTGCTTTTGACTACATAGGTAGATCGTACTAGCCAATCAGAAACCGTGCGGTCAAGACAGAAGCGAACGAGGCCAGAAATAATAGGACGCCATTGGTAGGACCACGGATAACTAATGAGCCTACTTTGTACATATTATTTAATCTCCATTATTTCTTCCAATAAATGAACTACAACTCCTGTGGCCTTTCCCTTTCGTTTCAGTCTCGTGGGACATTGCGTGCGAGTGCCCGTGAGGTTCAGTACCTACCTGATCCAGTCCGCGATTGCTAATCCTTGATTCGTATTCTTTGATTCGTATTGCATGGGTCGTATTCCGAATTAAATGCGTACTACTACCACTACTACTACTATTATTATTACAATCTTTACAAGTGAAATCGTTCGAACGTTCTTGCGCGTGATGAGTCCCGAGTTCACCTCCCGGACAGGATGTTGGACATGCACTACTGATGAACTCTAATAAGAGCGAAATTCAAGTATAGTACTTCCGAGTGTATGGTTGAAGTGGTATACTGAGGATTGTGCGTGAAGGTGAAGTCCGGGAAGGATAACCAGTTCAAATTAATCAACACTTAAATATCCCACAACACTAATCACAATTAACTGTGAGTAAAAAACGAATCGATCGATAATTCGCGGAATAAATCGATAGAACGAAAACGCAGTTTAGCGAACATTTTTATTTTCTGGAACTCATCAACTGACTAACACGTCACATTTTATATGATATCATTTTGCATAGAAAAGAGGAAACAAAATTGATGGTTATTCAAATGGGGAATTTTTGCTGTTTTCTAAGTTTCACAAAACTGGATGTAGCTGATCCTATCATTAGAACTTACGCTTCGTCCGTATTAATTTTGTGATTTTGGGTTGGATTAGGAGGGGTAGCAGGAGGTGGGGGAGGTTGATGAGGGGAGGTGGAGGGCCATGGTAGGTTGAGAGTGACTTCACAAATTGTTTTTGGGTGCACAAGGGGGAGGGATTATGTGGACGAATTCTAACTGCCGATGCGGTGGCTCGGATGTGGTTTTTATTCGACTTTGATCAGCGACCCCGAACACGGTGAAGAGGCCGAACGGAATGCCTTAGATATACTAACTGTGTGATCGGACTCGATGTGTGCTTCTAGATAATGTTGTTACTATACACTTTATTGCCTTTCCTTTACATAAAGAACTGGAGGAAGACGAGTTCGCATTTGCCACATGAATTTCCTTTTTCTGTTCAAATTAAGCTTTGATCAGAATATCCACAGTATTGACGAGGTAATAGATTGAATAGTCAGTCAACATGAGTGCTGTTACTCATTTGTCAACGAGGTTTCATGGCATGCGATTAATTATGTTCCCATCAGTTGTGTTTCTTGTTAAAGCAGCTAGTACTGCTGTAATTCTGGTTTGGAGTGGGTTGGAGATTTCTAAGTTGATAAACTCGTTTTGTATCCTTCATAAGACCGTAGTCCACCCTTATTTTCGCCCACTTTGTTTTTCAGTTATTAAGATCATGTTTACATCCCAACCATTTTGGGTGTCCGGAATGAGCAGGTCGCACGGACGACAGAGTACTCTGGGCTGGCTCCAGAAAAGTAGGCATTTTGTTTCTGGGTCAACTCCATCAATCAACGATAGAAGTTGCTGGCCTTCCGGTCACAGTGGGAGCTATGAGCATCTCATTCAAACGTTTAGTGTGGGTTTGGAGCGGAAACTAATATAAGCAGACATAATACATATATATATATGTTCCCTTCGGCTGCGATTTGAAATGATCCTTTCAAAATGTTTCTGTTTTTGGCGAACTGGGACATGCTACTTATTTGGTGAAACAGCTAACTTGGCACAATTGTAGCTCAAAATGTTATTCTTCCCCAAAAGGCCGTACTGGTTTTCAAGCTCTTTTTCCCGGTGATCGATTTCCCTCGTCAGTGAGATTAAAATGCCACGGTAATTAGTTTCCGTTGCGTTTATAACTAATGTATTAATGGAGGAATGCGAATTTCTTCCGCCACTGCGTGATAGCATTACTTTCTTTGAATAAAGATAACAACTGGTATCGATCCAGTACCGGGCTACAACCCCGTGAGTAGCGATTGCGCGCGTGTGTGTGTGTGCGTGATAATCCTAATCTCCCCATGTCTTNGCATAGGGAAAGCCACGTTTCATTTTGATGATTTGCAGATTAGTTTCACGGATGAGTGTACTGAATTCAAATCAGATTGCAAAAATTGTGAACTTTCGCCGGTCTTAACATTTCGCTGCAGTCGATGTCGTATTTTAAGAAGCGGAAACAAAATGAAGTTATTCTTGAAAACCACGTGAAAATGTCATTCATCGTTCGGTAATGCTATTACGCAATCTATCATGAAACTAGACCATAAGCGGTTTCAACTATTAGGAATATTATGGATATATTGAATGACAAGTTTATACATCAGTTCAGACCGATGGGGTGTTTTGAGCGTGCTCGGACCTCTGTGTGTGTGCGCGCGCGCTTTGCGGTGATTCGAGAAAAAGTGATCGAGACATAACCAATGGTGTAACAACGCAAATCTCATTTGCAGCTCAGGGAGTTGATTCGAGACAAACAATCTAGCTGTATTAGGGGTTGTGAGTTAAATGCGTCTAACCTGCGAAAACCTCAGTATGTTCGGTGGTGGGTGTCTAGGGTTGTGACTAGTTACCCTTCGCTTGCACCTCGCGCAATGCTTCCATATGACCAGGTGTCTCGAACAGCCTCTGCTGAGGAAGCCCTACTCACTGCTTCCCCTTGGCGGTGTTTTCCTACCAAAGTGAGAAGACGAAAAGCCGGGTTGGTGGATAACTGGCAGTTCTCAGAAGGGAGTTGGCTAAAAACCCTGATTCCAAACCAACCAAGAGGAGGCATACGAACCACACACACATGACCCCCTGGTTGTGGCAGTAGTCACCGGCCCGATTGTGCACCGAGGTGTATTGGACACCTTGAACGTTTGACCCCGTCCAAAGGGCGTATGATCCGATGAAATGGGCGCGAGCTCCCAATGGATTAAGGTTTTCGAACACCGCCCTGCTACCTTGCGGGTAGGCTTTGGTTAGTTGAAGGCTCCGATTGTGGATTCTCCAAGAAAATTTACCTGCCTTGTCCTGGGCAATCTGGCAGCCTTCGGCCTACATGCAAATCATGAAAGTTTTTAGTTTTTCATAAAGCTTATTGTACGATGATTTGTTTGGCACATTATCTGGCGTCAGACGTGTGTGAAATTTATAACATCAGCCAAATGGACACTAGTGTTGATTTCCAGTTTTTTTGTAACGAGTAATACATGCACGATTAGACAACATTTTTCCAGAGCACAGGATCATTTTCGCGATCGTCGTCATTGATGTCCGATTATCCCCATACTACTCAAAAGGAACACATGATCAAATTATCTCTCATTTTCCGATCTTTTCCAAAATCATCAATAATCTAATCAGTATAACCTACTACTCTCAAATTGAAAGAGTCGCTTCCAGAAACCTGAACTTGCTATGGTTTCAACTGCTCTGAAAAACTTGTGGAAAATCCCATCACTACATAGTTCTTGCTGGCATCTGAAAAATGAGTGAATAATACACAACAACAGGAAGGTTGGTGTGATATTGTGGAGTACAGAATAAACAACTAAGGAATAGAACATATTCGTGCAGGTGAATTTCAACTCATTCCGAAGGTAACTGGTTTTGACATATCAGACCTTACGGGGTAGCATAGAACGGAATGAATGTCGTTTGAGTTAGATCTTCAGCTCTCCAGCATGAAGTAATAGTGTGTGACGTTTATTCGACTCGCAAAACCCTTTTGACAAAAAGTCACTAATTGTTGGAACGCAATAAAATTTATTGATCACTAATGCTACAAAATTGAATCTGATGAAACTGTGAAATTTAACTTCGTTGGATAAAAAATGGAATTAGCTGGAGACAGCTGCCGGTCGGTCGTTTATTCAAACTGAAGTAGACTTGCCACTTCACAAGCACTGATGATGTCACCTCGGCTGGCAACGATGAAACAAACTGCAAAAAAATTGCCCATTGCACGGCGAACAAGCGAAATGGAATTCAGTTCATCGGAGCCGAGAGAGCCAATTTTCAAACTTCGAAGGTGATCCATGTTTCAAGCTATTTGTCACGATAAAAGGGGATTCCCACAGTGACTTTTCAATAACCAAAAGCAAATATTTTCAACAAACTTGAACAACCCATATATATATATATATTTATACATACATGGCTCTGAAAGAGCTGTCTATCCAATGGTGTTGCAAACAAGGTTATTGTGAAGAAAATACACTTCCTTGGTTTAAGCATATGAATGAACTGACAAAAGATTACCGGATACGCATCCCTGACGATCGGCAAGAACAGCGAAACCGGTTGTGTGCTTCCAGGGAAATTTTGTTGGGTCATTCAAATACTACTTATTATGAAATATATACATATAACTATGTGAATGAAAGATGGCAACCTCTTGTGGTACATAGGTGTGCGCTTGTGCGAATAACTTCAGAATATTCTCGGTAAGGAATTTTTTCCCAAATCGTTTAATATCAACATAAACAATCAGGCGATTACAATTTTCTGAATGATTTGATGATTCACTTCAGCTTTCGTATTTTTCATTATCTGCATCGGGAATTTCCCGGAATAATTTTCTAGCATCTGTCCATAAATTAGTCGTGATTATATCCCTCGCAGTGGGGAATCTCGTTGCTCAACCTTGAATCATTGGTCAATTTTTTTTTCTTTTTTAAGATAAAATTTGATTGAATGGTTTATCCGAAAATCGACTAAGGGTAAGTTTTCACAGACCATCACACGGTAAGGTTTATAGCTTTCTTCTAGTCAAACAATTGGTAGAGATTGTACTTTTACATCTTAGACTCAGGAATTGCGTTTTTCGCTTCAGAACCACAAAGACTGGTTATCAAAATGGGATGAGAACTGACAAGGACGCCGGTTCCATGACTGCTGTTTATGTCCCTTTTTCCGTGATATCGTGCATTGGAATCCGCATCACGTGATGTATACCGTATGGTTTATGGAAACTGAGCAAAGTAAGCTATTTTATACTGAGTGATCTATATGGAGCATGCATGTTTAATGTACTCTCATTCGCAGATAAGATGGTATCACATGATTTTACTACTAATGAAGATGAAGGGAGAAGAATCAGTATTGAAAGATCTGTGCTGAATAACATTGACAGTGTTACAAAATCGTTGGTTCAAAGGGGAACAACAACGGACTTTTTATCACGCATGAATTGATCTCGCCTAGTATTCATTGCAATTGCTCGGTAAAAATCGTGTGTTTATTTGAATTATGTCCGGCTTGACCCACTTTCGACCTGATTTTACCGGAAACTAACGGAAACAGGAAACACACATTAATGTAATGTAATTACGAGCAAATGTCATTATTTATTAATCAAACGTGAAATGGTATGTGTGTCGATGGACGTGGGACCGATGCATACCGGTGGAACAAAGAATCCGATTCGTTGAATAGGTGTGAGTGAGGTGGAGCAGAAATATAGTTGTATTGGTGAATGGAATCAAGGTGAAAAAACATTGTGACTTTGTAAAGAGCCGGAGAGCGGGAGAGAGAATTTGTGATCTTGTTACAGCAATAGTTATGATTTTATAAGAAGAAGAAGATATCATGTGCACAACCCTATAAACGGTATACCCTTAACAAGAATACACAAAGATGAGTGAATGCAAAGCTGACTGGTGGTCACGAGTGATACAGGCATCCTCCAACGTTGCACTTTCTGTCCGTTTATAAAAGAAATTGATACATATGGTGCATGCACATTGTCGAGCACCGACAATAGCCCGGTTGCATGCGCAGGCATTATAAACCATTCTTAGAACACCATTATTGTTATATATATATATATATATATATTGAATGAAATCTTTTGTGCGAAAATCATACTACTCACTTGTGAGTAGTACCAAGGACCAAGTGATATGTTTGGAAGAATAACTACAGATTGCTCTGTATGTCGGAAACAACTGTGAGACTACGTATCTAAATCGGTTTTGTATTATGCATGCCAAATTACGGACTTTCCATGTGCAATTCTCAATAAACGATTATCCTTGACCAGCACCGCCTCGTGAAATTATAAAAACCGTAAAATAGTAAATTTATCCCTCTGGAGATGCTACTCCACTTGGCAGGTATATAAGAACTTGCAATGCAAGGCAAAATAGGTCCAGCAACGTAATTCACATCCACACGGGTTTC
>UZAN01046296.1:0-10253 GCA_900618425.1 Echinostoma caproni
GTAGCCCACCTACCTCGGTGTTCCTTCCAGCCCCCGACCAAATAGTGCACAGTATGGTAGACGTTGCTCAGGTATTCGTAAGACGTTCTCCAGCCTTCTAAGACGATGCGGGGAAATCATTTCGTTCAACGGAAGACTATCTGATCGTAACACATGTCGTCTGACCTCATCGTTATTGACGCGATGCTCCCATCATACTCTGGCGATATTGCGCAGAGAATGATCTTCGATGACGGATAGTCGTTGGACGTGATCTGCTCGGAGTGACCGGGTTTCGCAGTCATAGATAATCAGGGTGCGTACCGTTGCGCGATACACGCGCCCTTTCATTGAAAGGGGTATCCCGCGCCGGCGCCAGAAATGCTGTAATTTATCAAACGCTAATCTAGCTCTGATCACGCGTTCAGAGATCTTGCCCACTCTGAACCAACCGTTATGCAACTCCCGTGGTATACAAAGCTTCCGACTATTTCCGGTGTGTGGTTATCCAATCTTGCACTTTGAAGATGCAGAAGAAATGCCATAACGAGTTACTTCCATTACCTAATGATTCAGTGCTACTAGAATCGCCCCTGTGTTTTGCAACCACAGGAGACGCTAAGTGGCTGTCAATTACGGCTTGCGTACCTTCACTCGTCATGGTCAAACTCACTAACTCTCTGTGGTGGGGATAACAAGTATGCCTCGTAACACTGTTTCAACGACGCATACTGGCTTCGGTTGAAAGACCCTAATGGAGCTTTGAATCGGGTTACTCACATGTTGCTGGCTAATACTATTACACTGTTTATTCGGCTTATCCCGTTACTGTATCAGGGAGGAAAACCCAGGTGGAAGTATACTGTTACCACGAGCTTCTCTCTAGGTGTATTCGAGAGCCTAACTATGGCCGTGAGTGTGGGTCTTGGGTTGTTACTGGTCGCCCCTCCTCTGCACTTTGTGAAATGCTCCCGTACAACCAATCGTCTCAAATATCCCCTTCTGAAGAAGCTCTTCCCACNAACCGACACCTGAGGCTGAAATCGGTTCGGTGGCAGTTTCCAACCGGCGATAGATTGATTTTTTTTCTTTCACACGGCAGATGCTGATCTCCGCTTATTATTACATTAAAAACAAAATCTACAGCAGATGTGGGCCTGTCCAAAAGCTTTTCTATCAGAGATCAGGAGTTGACAATCATTGGAATAAACAGGCCCATCGTTTAACATCGCATGTTGCATATTCTGGATAGTCTATATCAATTCTGAAGATAGAATCCGACTTCCCCACCCTCTAGACCGAGCGGATCTACCAAATCACGGTAAAATGCGGCTGCCGATTAAATCAATATATATGAGACTCGAAACAAAGGTGGTTCGCGGAAAACACCGGTGGAAGCTTAAGTGTGAATATCCCACAACCGACTCGTCCCTAGTATGTTGTCCGTAGAACCAAACGAGGGGGAAACCTCGTAAGCAGCTGACCACAAAAGCGCACCTGCTGCTTGGAGTTTGAAGAGGTCTCATTGATTTGGGTCCGAAAACGCTCTGTGAAATCGATCGCTGTAGTGAAAGAACGAAGCTCTTGCTTTGAAAACTTTGTTTCCAGAGATCGCTTGTATCCGCTCTATGTAAAGCGGACGAGGCTTAGTTGGGCAGTCTAGTCGAAGACACCAACCTTTGCGTAATCTACACCAAACTTACAACGATCAAGCCAAAGGATATCAAATTGGCTAACTACATCCGAGAACGAACCTACTTTCTTTCCTCGGGGATCTACTAAGAAAAAAACCAAGGCTCTCTTCATGACCTTTTTGGGTAGCGGCGTTCGGACTGTCGAGATGACTTTTACAGGAATCCAGAGGCGATGAGATCGACTACCGCCACTCGCCCCATTAATGTATTTTCCTGAAATTCAGATTGGCCGCTTCTCTCCATTTGAAAATGGACTGTACAGATGCATTTACAATAAATAAATAGAGTAAAAAGTTATTTCAGTTGAACAGGACCTCAAGAGCCAGGAGAGGATGCGCCAAGTTGTGGCTGGTCAGGCCTCGCTTGCACCTCATGAAATGCTCTCATACGATCAAACGTCTCAAATAGGCCTCTTCTGAGGAAGCTCTACTCACTTCCTTGCAGTGGAGTTTTCCCACCAAAATGGGAGCAAAAGTCGACACCTGGGTTGGTGAACCACTGGCATTTCGACTAGGGGAGTTGACTGAAAACCCTAATGCAAAACCAGCCGAACCACAAATTCACACACTCCCAGTTCTGTCAGTAGTCACTAGCTCGATTGGGTACCGAGATGTACGGGCACCTTGGACGCTCGACCTCGTGCGAGGAGTGTAGAATCCAATGAACTGGACGGCAGTCTTCGATTGGATCGCGGTTTTCACATACCGCTCAGGTGCCTTGCGGGTCAAGCTTTGGCTAGCCGAAGGCTCTGGTTGTGAATTCCCTAAAAGGCTCGCCTTTGATCTGGATAAACTAGCAGTATAGCGTCCACGAGCAAATCAAGACACTTTCCATTCATAAAGATTATTCTACCGTAGTTTTGCGGCATAGTCTGGAGTCAGATATGTGAGAAAATATAAATATGAAGCGACGAAAAGCTTCGATTACTGTAGTTCAATCTACCGTTTCAAAAATTGATTCTCCTGGTACTTAAATCTGACTCAATCCTACCTGAAGGAGATCGACCGTCTGTAGCTACGTGTGGGATGTCGCGACGGGACCCGTAAATAACAGTCACTATATGATCACAACGCTCGAGTTGAAGCTTGATTGGTCCACAGTAACACATCCCACCAAAATGCCCAGTGTGCGAGCCAATAGAAAAAGTCTTCCGTATCAGTAAGTTTGCGAGTGAGTGGTGTCTGTGTATACATGGTTTTGAAACATCCCATCAGGGAGATGAGATAAAGGCAATACGTTGGGAACATACACGTGTAGTATGTCTTCCACGGCACCCGCAACTATACGGAACGGGTTGTGGTTGCACAGGGTGTGGTAGGTTTCATTTGCGCTCAGAAAACAATGAGGTCAACAACAGAATAACAAATCCGGACGTTACACAAATGACGATAATTTTTCACCTCGTCCACTTGCACGCACATGTGTGTGTGTATATGAATCATCAACGGGGAACACAAGCCACTGCGATCGTTCTCACATGTTGTACAGCACTGCGCGATAAAACATGGTAAAGGGGGTAGGGAGAGGTTCAGAATTTGTACATTTCACGAAGAGAAGACAGTAGATGTCAGATCAGAATGGCAATGAACAAATTTGCTGATCAGACTTGAACTGAAGTGGATGGGAATGCGTGAGCGCATGCGTGGGATTCGTGCCCGGATGCGAAATTAGAGCACATGACCCAGACCGGCTGCCTGAGCAATAGTCGCGCTTAGACAAATGTACTCTCCGGCACCCGGTTCTAACGGTCCAACGGAAGATGTTGTGGTGCTGTTAGTGGCAGTGGGGTTGGTCTGGTCTTGCATTACGGAACTGGACCCCTGTGAGTCACCAGTACGATTGACATTGCCGCCACCGCTGGCCTTCATGAATTCACTGAGCGCGTGCTTAAAGCTGGACACATTTTGGGTGAATCTGTGGAGCAAGACAGATGGAAATGTAATGGATGCGAAGGAGAGATAAATTGATAAGGCTGACAACATGATCAAAACAGAGACGGCTAGTCAAACTGAGTCAATTTCATCTTGAACTACGCCTGTGCAGCATTCGCTGCTGCGGGCAATTAGTGAGTGCTTTGAACTGAGGGTCACGAAAAACAGCAGTGTTGGAAAGCATTTCAGATGGTGTCTGCAGACCACTCTCCGAAAGTAGCCAAGTCCTAAGTTACCAAACCGCATTCGATCGATGGTTTGCCATCGAAAGAACACCAAAAGTGTTCACATGTCGATGAAAGAAACTAAGGCAAAAAGGAGTTCACACTCACATCTTTATGAAAACCAAGCAAATTCGAACATTATAACTTACTCACAGATCAATAGAGTAGCCAAATGCGGTTGTCATTCGTGATCACAATGGAAAGCTTCATGATAGTTGAGTTATATTTCATCAGTACATCCAAACTACCCACCTACACCAAAGAGTGATTTATTGCTCGAAACCCTGCACCGATATTTCGATTTGCGCGCCTTCAAATTTGGGGTCTTGGACGTGCTGAAAAATATTCCAATTCAAACAAGCATACAAGTGCTTCGGAACCCGTGAACGTGCATAAATTCGTGATATGGGAACGGCAGTCCAATTTCTACCGCGTCTGTCGATCTAAAGCGTCCACGGGACGTGCTATCATCACGACCAGACTGCGTCTTAACGTAATGTGATGCCTTGCATCCTTCCATGACCCTGCGAGCTACACAGGATGGCTTCTCAAAGCCGAAGGTCCAATCGTGCTTGAAAGGTCAATGGGTAGAGGCCAGACATAGATCAGCATCACACGGCCAGCAGATCGGACACTTCCTGGCTTCCTATGTCTATCCACTTGCGGCCCTGGGAGGTCACTCCATCAACGAAGACGGTGAGAGGCAGTTTACCGGTCAAAAACCCCGCTAGATGGACGTAGGAGCGGGTTACCTGGGACTTCCTCTCGACGGTGGGAGAAGTCGTCACACTTCATTGGACAGCTACTGCTCACCCAAGCTGGGCAGCCTCCAGCCAATGTAGTGCTGTCCCGTCCACGTTCCACTTGTCTCATTGAATGCATAAAAACTAAGGGTCAATCCAGAACAGCGGAAAGCACAGTGAACTGAAACCCAAAGTCCTTGCGTTACAGGTCTTAAGAAATTCGCACACAGGTGTTTTGGCCACGCTCTCGCGATGGACCTACGCCCAATTGGCTTGTGGGTCAGACTTATGAGTTGAAAGCTCTGGCCAGGGTTCCCAAAGAAAAACCCGTTCATCGGTGTGGGGTACCGCAAAGTATGTCGTGCCCAAAATTCTTAGGAGCTCATTTAAAAAACCCGCTTCCGTTTTTCCAGTTCTGTGCTCCAATAATTAGTTGGTGTAAAATACCAAAACACTATCGACGGATACCTTTCTCTTACAATCAAATGACCAATGACTAGAGAGCATGACTTCCTGTGACATGATACGTGAACGCATCACAGGAACTACAAAACTGGAGTGACAATAATAGAGAAGGAAGAAAATTAAACTAAGATGAAGATCAGTGGTATTTCTTTCTCAGTATTCCACAACATCGTGCGTGATGCACGACTACAAATATTCACTGACTGGATGTAGAAACCGATCGTCAATTACGGAGGTACTGGGAGTGGTCATGAGAACACAAAATAGCAAACAAGCCCGTTTTCGGTGCTACATCAACTGACTAGATAGAACAGATATCAGTCTCCTCTCCCTGCCTGTTTAGTCTATAAATTGTGCTGTATTTCGCCCGTTGATGTAGTACAGAAAACGAGCTTGCTTGCTATTTTGTGTTCTCAAAACTTGAAGTCGTGTACCACATCGAACCCTAACACGAAAAATGTAGTACGGAACCAGTGGAGCTGCCCATCATCACAGTTCGATGACAGCGGTATGCCGGAGCAAGCTAACAACTGCGGCTCAAACCGCTTGACTACTAATGCTATTGTTACACAAATTCGGTGCCGGTTTGAGGAGAGTCATGTATTCAAAGAACAGCAGAGGATAGAGTTAAATAAGATTAAACAGAACGAAACCCTTAATTTACATCAGTTAGTATTTTCGGGAAATGCTCTTCGTCGGTGATCGTCAGCCCGACAGCCTGTTTGTCTCTTCTGTAATTACAATAGGATAATCCTTCAATCCACTCAGAGATACCGTGAGAAACCAACATCCACTTATTTGTGCGGGCGCAGTACTCACAAATACGACTAGTACCTCACAACACTACCACCATCATCACAAGAACCACTGATAATAAAAGTTAAACTTCAGGAGCAAACTTACTTGTCCCGAGCTTTACCCACAAGACTGAATTCCACTTCGTCCATGAGTTTATCAAAAAGCTTGGTTATTGTCTCTTGTCGATCCGCTGGCATACTTGCAATCACTCGACTTCGAAGCTCCATGTAATACTGGACGAATGAGGAGGGTTCAAAGTGGGGAGGGGACAAGTAGTTAGCAGTAGTTGGACCATCATCACCCCATGTTATACAGGATTAGTCCCAATTGTGATCTCGTATTGAACAAAAACAGCAAGAGATTTCAGCATATCCGTCGGAACGTGCGGAGCATACATCCTACAAGTTCGACAAGATTGTTTCATGTAGCTAAACTACGTGCTCGCGAGAGCACAATTAACGTTCAACTAGATAAAACCCCGTGACGATGGCCGTAGACCAGATAGGTGATAGAAAAATGTACAATCGAAAAACAAACTCTGCCTGTCAAAAGCCGAAACATCCATGCTATTCTCTCATACTTGTTCCATGATCGAAATGCGATCTATGTTCAATGGTGGTGGGGATTATTGCTTTGAAGAAAACGAGTACAGGTACGGGTATCACTGGTTACGACACTCAACCGTATTATTTGATGTGTCTAACCAGCCAATCTACTCAACCCGAAGCCTTTAAGCGGGTTTCTAGAACTACTTATATGACCGAGCCCTCTGATCATAGCTTTCATACTCCAATGCCAAGTCCTAATTGGACCATCCGTAATTTTTTCTCATCCACTACTTGCCTCGGCAAACTTCGCACATCAAGGAAGCCTATCAGGTGACATGCGTAACACGTTCCAGTTAACCTAATCAATAGAAGTCGAACACCACCTTCAGTGAGCGACCGTAGATGTATAGAATTTTGCCATCCGAACTCGGTTCTACTTGTGCGACAGTTACCTCATACAGTAGCAGAGAGTTAACAACGGAATTTAGTGGTATGCGTCACGCATGTCGCCAAAAAGGTTGCCACGGTGCGCGATGTTTGCCGAGGTAGGTAGTGGATGGAAAAAAGCCAAGGGCGTTCAAAATAAGACCTGGAATGAGGGTACGAAAATCCTAACTAAGACAATAGATCACATAGATTCCCTGCATGGGAACACAGAGATCATGGTCACCGATGGTTAGAGACACTGAGCGATAATACTGGGTGTCGCAAACAGTGGCGCGCATGCATCTACTCATTATTCTTACAACTTCAGTCTATGAAAATGTGCTATTTTCTGCTTGAATCTGCTCTCAATATTCTAATCATCATTCTGCTGTTTTATCCAAATGGGTAACCAAAAGGCAACAACCAAAACCGGGGCATGAAAATGCAAGGCTAATGATTGTAAAAGCTGAAATCTCGGAGACACAGTTCCTTACGGTACTCACCTCATTGTTCAGGAATATCAAAGTGAGGAGCGGTCGAGACATGGACCACTGGTTTCGGCACTCCTCTTGCACGATCGAGCACAACAGTACCACAAGCATTCGTCGTAAGAGAAGCAAACTGGCACTGTTTGGTTTGAGCAGGTCGAGCATCTGCGTCTCCGCGACCGGAGCTCGGGTCGACCAAACCGCAAATCGTGATGCACCTTGATGCTTCTGACCCGGAGTCAGTCCGGATGATCCTTGACCGGTTGCACTGTTATTCATGGACAATGTGGTGGGATCGAGTGATATTAGATGCAACTCGGAATCGGGCCCGGTGTGCATCGACCCATTCATCAAACCCGACCGGTGTTGCTGCTGCTGTTGTACCAATTTGAAGAGATGTGTGAGTATGTAATCCAGACAAAGACAACAGTTGTCTGATATGGCTGTGTCTGGAGGTCAGTAGGGCAACAAACGAGCAGAACATTAGGAATCCCGAAAGAATTAAATTCAAGCATTGAAAAATAGCCATAGGGTTGTTATAGAGGTTAATGTGCACCTGGCTTTACGCCACTATGCGGACCACAACGCGTTTGGGTATTGTTCCCTTATCGTGTGCGTCTCGCGCGCACTACGGTGCGCGGGCTTGCCTCGATCACCCGATCCCAATCCAATCGAACAGTTGTGAGACCAATTGGTGGAGAAAGTGAATCACGGTGTGGCAATACAAATCTGCAACCGGTCTAAAGTATGTCTTAAAGAAAGAACGGAACCGGATGCCACAAGAAACGGTTGAAAGTGAGCGGAAATCGACGGATAAATGCCGTTATATTATCCTAGTACGGCTTAACCATATACTAGAGTGATCGAATGATAACGATCACAACATACAACAAAGCATTGATTATTTAAAGTGTAAGGTGAAACAACCGAACAAAAATTGTTCGTCTTGTTATTCCCTGCATCTCTTTGACCACCCTTCCACTCGGTTTGATATCCCAACCGTCGTTCTCTGTTACTATTGTTGTAACGTTGGCACCAAGCTTGCTGACAATAGCGGGATTCATCTGATAGTAATCAGTTGGTTAGATGATTGAAGAAAGGCGTTTAGTATGAACCCTATTTGTAGCGCCAGACGGAAATAACAGAGTTACGAAGGCGGACAAAACGAGTCAAAACCGTGCTTCCAACTAAAGGCAGCATGGGGATTGTGGATCCTAGCCTGATTTAAGTCTCATGAAAAAGAGTTTTCAAATCTTTTAATGAAGTCAAGTACAGATACCATCTACTCTTCCATCAATCTAAGCACAGCCTCACAGAGCTTCGGCGTCGGTATACCGTTCCAACCGATACATCATCAGACACGATTGTGATCGACTGAGTCAAAATCCACTCGCAAATCGAGCAGCACAGAATTCAAGACCAGAATATTTAGATTCCATACTGGTTGTTGACAACTCCAAGCGCGGGGAATGAACTAGAGTTGAGAAGTCGAACAAAGATTCTCAATCCAACAGTTTGATCCAAGTGACAGTGAGGTGGGAACACGACCGAGTTACTTTAAACCAAAGGGAGACTAAAAATGCTTTGGGTCGCGCTCACTAGTGAGCTGTATCTAGACAATGATCTGGGATATTTCTGCAATCGGTGAACTAATTGGAACTGGGAATTGACTGCATCCAGATCAACCGAAGGCCAACTAATTTTCCAAACATTGTTTGAAGGTGAATGAGCTTCGCCCGGTTTTCGAAATAAAATTAGATTTACCGCCGTCATTTCTTTAGAGGCATCGTAGTGAGATATATTTGATGGGTAAAATCCTCCTGTTGTCTCGGTCAAGTGAGGAGTCTTTTAGAGGAGCGATCATAGAGGATGTGAGAAGGGCACCGGTGCCGTTAGTGTCGAACTGGATTTCATTCAACTTGCACGAACAGATGATTCGGGAGTGAATAAACTGTCTGCTCGGAAGAGCGTTGATGTCTCGTTCGTCAGAGCACAAAGGAGATTAAACCAAAACAGCAGATATTTCTACATTGTGACTTTGTTACTGTTGCAATTTCAAACTCATTGTATTGGAAAGACACAAAAAGGTTCAATGGAAAACAGTAGCAAGGCATATCAATCATATTTCAGGCAAAAGCAACGTCTACCTACGGCTAAATTAACTTTATCGTTTAACCAGATACTGAATGAACAAAAAGCGGTTTCAAAAGTTCCACTCACCGATCGAGGATATATTGTTTGCAATTGTGTTGAGAAAATGCAACAGCACAGGTTCACCCAACGAGGCCACGAAAGTCATGTGATCATTTACCATGTACTCGAGTAGCTCGAAATAGGCCAGCGCGACTTTTGGATACTCCTGTGTGTATTTGTCGAATAGAAGAAAACCAGCACCGGAATCATTGCATTAATGCACACACCAACAAAAATCGTTGCCAGGCGTAAGCGAGAAAACATTTATGAAGAACAATCACACCAAGGGACTGGTAACCGGAGACACGGCCGCATCAGATAAGTTACTCGCAAAGTGAGAGTAGTGAGTAAACCCTCGGATTAATGTGGATATCGATATTATGTATTTGTCGGATTGAATATTTGAGATGTTACTATTTCCTACATCGTTCTTTCACGGAACTCTGATGGATCGGTCGAATCGATATATCGCCGAAATAAAAAAGGATCCGTTCGTACATGACACTGTATTTTCGGGAAATAGAATACTACCGACAAATATTCAGTTAAAAATGTATCGCATTTTATTTCATACTTCAATCATTGTTTGAAGTGCCGAATGGAACGCACAAAAAATCATTCAGGAGCTGTTCGTGAACGTAAGGTTGTTTTCGTAAAAAAATAAATGTGTTTCTTAGTGATTTATTGTCGGAGTCGCTGAAAAGGTCCAACCGGTTAGATTACGAGGCGGTGAGTGAAAACCACAGTTCCCCCCCCCCATTGAG
>UZAN01046296.1:18819-29568 GCA_900618425.1 Echinostoma caproni
TCAGCTGCGTTTCATTTACACTTTTAGCCAAGGCAACCATGTGGAATGGCAAACGTGATCGCAGCTCACAGGCCCACTCAAACAAACTCCAGACTGGTCGATGCATCTGATACTGAGGAAAGCCGATCGCTGTTCATGAAAAAACAAACCACTATTGTTAGTCCTGCCTGGCAAGATGAACTTAACGGACGGTGACTAGACGCATTTGTTTTAGCTCAACACATCCGTTCTGAGTTTTCGGGAAACATGAGAACAATTAAAGCTGTCTACAGAACTTGCGAATGAAAAGCCGAGGGTTTGAAGATACATGCATTTTGACAAAATATTGAAAATCGGTTCTCGTAGCTCCGATGAACTGAATTCCATTTCGCCTGTTCGCTGAGCTTGGCAATTTGTTTGCAAACGTTTCATCACCAGCCGAGGTGACATCATCAGTGCTTGCTTGCTTGCCAAGCTCGGCGAACAGACGAAATGAAATACATGCATTTCCACACTACTTTTCAAATCCTCCATGGTCACTGGCTTCTTCCTGAACCCATTTGTCCTAGTCTGGACTGATCCGGTTTGAAGAAAACAGTCATGGCATTTTCCACGGCTTTCTCTTTCGTGGATTGAGACGCTTAAATTCTTCGCATGTGTGCCGAAAACTTAGGCCTGATGTACTGAGTCAAACCAGAAGCAAAGACTGACAACATTGATTTGTTTTTTAAGAACAGAGAACCGTCAAAACAAAACAATCGACTCTCCTCTCTAAATGCATTAGCCGTTCGGGAAATTGTGTGAATGAGCTTGTGAGTTGCGATCACATTTACCATTTGACAGTTTCACCGAATAAAATGAACCGCAACTGAAACCTCTACTTAGCGGTGTGTCGAGTCCTGTGTAAAACCTGTGAAACCAGCATCGGACTGGCGAGACTTACATAGAAATAGGGATAAAACATTTTCTCAGACCCGAATAATGCAATTTTTAGACCTCTTCTGTGGAATGATCAAAACTCAGTGCTGTGTTATGAGATGTGGCCAATGTCGCTCCATGTGATTGGAGTGGCTGAGGGCATTCCCATGAAGCAAGACGACAGAATCTGCAAAGAACGAGGTCGACCCACCGGCGTGACCAACGTAAGACGATTGGGCTTGTAAAGGGCCGGGAAGTCAAGGTCGTAGTTTGTAAAAGCCTTTAGTGCAGATTTAACCAATCCGAAAAACTGAATCCACTGCCCGGTGGAGGACGGCGACTATAACCGGGATACGCTAGGGACCGACGACGAACAATTACTGACAAAATGGACCGGATGTTACCGGGACCATTTGCTGCTTCCTCTCTCAAATATCCAACATGTATCCTGCAGAATGGAAACGGTAGGCTATATTGTTCGCCAATTGTGCAACAGTATACACCACATTAAGGAACAGTCTCTCTTCCTTGGTTAGCATACTAACAGAATCTTCATCCGACAGAAAATATTTGTGACAGGTGAAGAGGAGGAAGAAGAAGCAGGCACTTACAAACCTCAAGAGTTTGAAAAAAGAATAATGAACAGTACTAGAAGACTACATCCATAAACACATCACTAGCAAGAGTATGAGAGTTGATGAAGTTACTAAACACGCAGGTAGTGATGCTAACAAATACACGGCTTGTTTATTCGGAACAGGTACAGTGCAGTTCTCGGAGGGAGTGCACCTAGTATAAAACTCTGATAAACACTGAGTCGATGTTGTGACTTACGAGTGCGGGGTGGGGAGATATTTTGTCTGATATTTACAAAACACATTGCAGTTGTAATGAACGTAGAATGATGATGACCTAGCTTGATGCGAATTTATAAACGCACAAATACAAAGAGTGGTATGGACATGGATATTAAAGACATTGGAATTTACCAAAGTTATTCAATGCCGAGCTAAGTTCCGTGAACAGCAAATAGCCAGTTGGAACGGTACAATCGAAAAGTAATCGACCATTCCGATTGTGCACAACTTCAGCCAAAAGCTTGAGCACCGAGACACTGACCAACGGATCCAGAGGCCATAGTTCAAGTGCTCGACCGAAAAGTTTGAACCCGGTCGGATAGAACCATTCCAGAAGCAACTGGTAGGCAGCCTTGGTGTTCAAACTGGATGATAGACCGCGCAAATCTCGAGCCAATCCGACGACAGCGTTTTTCACCTGTTCGGCTGTCATGGCCGAAGCTGCACAACAAGGAGCGGTAATGAAAAACAGCAATAGGAAGTTTTTTTTGGAGGGGGTCTGGCTCGAGTCTAAACCACGTCAATCCTTTTGGGATTTTTCCATAACCACTCATAAGGCTTTCACTAAGTAATAGTAAGTCCTAACAATTGTGGGCTTTATCTCTCTCTCTCTCTCTCGCCCACAAAGGTCGTAGCAGGGCATGTTTTATCTTTGTGAATCAAAGAACAGCAGAGAAGACTATGGATGAACCTAATCAGATAAAATTAACCACAAAAACCTCTCATCTGCAAGTTGTGTCATTTTAGCACAGATCAAAAGTTGGTGAACCCTCCCACAGTTAGCTTCAGCTCGAGTGCACTTTGTTCCGTCCGGGGTAAATTCTCGCGGAAATTAACTCTTGAATAGATATAACGTGGCTGGTCGAATCACAGTAGAATGAGAATGCCGCAAGCCCGGGATTTGATCATTGTGGAAATCGTACTGAACAAGGTATGGCAATAGGCTCTGAACATAGAGAGCTTCGCCTGGTTATATATGGGTGCCAATACAACCCATTAGCACGGTTATTGCGGTTTTCCAAAACATGCATTGAAATCTGTCGTACACGGAGCTCAGGGGAGATGAACTGGCTAAAATGCGACCAAGTTCAATGTGTTGGAGAATAGGTATATAGGTAAATCAATAAAATGCAATCACCTAAAACGGACAATCAGTTCAAAAAACGCACGTAAAAACGTGATTCGTACACACACACACACACCGTATGAAAGGTAGACGAATAAGTCCATCCGTTAACGTTTAGTGATAGGCAATCGGAAGTGGTTGATAGCATAGAGATCAAATCACCTTTTCCAGAAACGGATTACGTCGAATAAATCTAGCTATGACATTTCCACTCTATCCTACAAGGCGAAGGGAATAACTATGATTATTTTCTACGTTCATAAACAGTGATCTACAAGTGTAGAATCAATGGTCCGAANAGTTCAAAGATCCATCCGATGATCGGATCCCGTCGCGAGTCTCGAGACAGGAACATGACAACTGTGCTCATCTTGGTTACGCCGACAGGTTAGTATCGTTGCTTTCCAGACTAATGGCATAATGGATACATTTAAAATTAGTGAGAAGAGAGCGGCTGTTATAAATGAGACCTCCGCGATGGCTGTCCAAGACAGGGAAAACAAATAAATTGTGGTCAAATAGTTTCACTACAATTTGGTTTACTGATCTACTGAGACCATGCAGGATTTGCCACTCCACGGCTTAGGTTACCGGTTTCATCGGAAGGGTGATGTTGCTCCCCTAGACCACTAACAATTCTACTCGAGAAGGTAGTAAAGCAAATATCCATGTCCCGGACAGCACTTGATCTTTATCACAAAAATTAGCGATCACGGTAAGCAAACACAGAGCACAACTATCCACGAGGACTGAGCACGCCATCACAAGTTCAGACGCGCATAAGGATAGAAAAAGTTCGAAAAAAAGATGTGAGCAGATTTGTACGGGACCAAGATATGCTTTTCCGCGTAGTAGGTAGAACAACTAAAGTAGCCGTTGGTCGAAAAATAAATAGGGCAGGGTTATCAGGCTCACTCACTGGAGTGCCAATAAGACTCGCGTATTTTCCCTGGATTACCACATGTACACANCACAGGCACACATTCAATTGTGCGTCCGTGTAAAACAAATTGTAGACAGGTATACAGAACAAGCCGAAATGTAACGTAAGACATGAAAAACAGTGGGATAAGTGTCGATAAAAACAGAGAGAGATATTCACCCACATCCGGACAATATGGTCATTATCAGCCTGTTTGCAACGCGAGTAAGGGGAGCCATGAAACTGAGAAAACGCGCCTCATCTTCGCCCAAATCGACCATCAACAGACGAGCCAGGGATGCATAGAATGTGGTACGCAATCGGTAGCGGGCTGCCTGGGCACAGGCGGACATAGTCGGCATATCCGAGATCGGAGCCAGGAAAGCAAAGTTGTCCTCCTGTGTGGATAGGATGATCGAGAGGGAGAACTAAACAAGATCAATGAACAATGGGAAGAACTATTGCAACATATGATGTGTCAAGTCCGGGTCTGATCCAGATGTGGGTTTTGCCGCTTGACTTCTAGGTTTCGTTTCGATTTTCCAAATAACAAAAAGCCGGGTTAATGATTTCATACGCCCTTCAGTGANTGACCAGTATGAAATTCCAACCCCAGGACGGTTAACTAACTCTGGCAATGAACAAACTGGTTCTCATCCATGTCAGTAGTACGCCTATCGGATTGGATTCTAATGTGGTGCCAAACTCAGAGATAGAATTCGCGGGTCCCGGTGACTATGGGGTTTAGTTGTTTTTCTGTTTGTCGCAGTGAGATGTATAAAAAAATCGCCATCTGCTCTGCTTCAGTGGGTCCAAAATGGAATTTGGACTGCACTTTTTAAAGCCCAAATAAAACCTACTTTTGAATACATACGATGGGGTTTGCTGTTTCACGCGTATCTGTCGGAAAGCGGTCCACCAGACTGCTGATTCACTGATCTATATTGCTGTGATGTATTCTGGCTCTCTCTCTCTCTTTCTCTCTGTAACGCACACTCGGGCACTCCTCGATCGTTAAGATCACAATTTTTGCTAGATCCAAGTATTTGTGCGCGGCACAATTTCACTTCCCTCAAAAATTGGGTTGACTGCGGAGGTACAGAAGAGCAGAATTGCATACTAGTAAGCGCGTCCCCAGGTCACGGATAGCAGAACGGATATCGGGACTAAGTTCACTGATTAGGTGGTCACGAACGATCACCGGCAGTGCTCGAGGACAAGGTTATTTTGGCACTTGATGAGTTCTCCGTATATAAACATCTGCTCATGGTATTAGCGTGTTTATAAATTTTTATAAGTTCGAAGAGTGTTCTTTTATGCATACAGCCTCAGGAAACTGGTTGTTCCAAATAAACTAATTCCAAAACTTATTATTCTCCTCACCCTTCTACACTGGCTATACTACTCTCCGATAGTTATCCCTGATTTACAAGACAAATATTTCACCTAGTTTCCCAGGTACCTTAAACTTTTATCGCATTGCAGTGGAATGGAATGAGTTGTTATGATGGGATGTTTTATTTCCAGTCATTCACAGATTTATGCTACGTTTATTTATCACAAGTGAGCAAAAGCACTGCCTGGACTCTGAAACTGAAAGCCATCTCCGGCAGCAAACTCTCGTCTTTCTGCACGCACATTCTCGTACAGAAACAGTGTAAATCAGTATTCGGCTCGGTTGTTGATTAATCGTACGATAATTGTCATCCAATATAGGGACTCTTGCATTTGAATTTTCCCCTTTTTTACTCCTGCATCGATTTGTTCCCTGTTATGTTTTTCAATCACACTTTTTATATATTCGTTGTCCGAGACTGTAAATTGCTGAAAGTTCGCCGTTTGAGTGCACACAGCGGTTCTTGACTTGAATCTGTGGACAGCGCCGAGATGCGGGGGATGTGTATCGTCAATAAATATGTTCAATGTCTCTTGTGATGTCCCATTTACACGACAAGTTTTCGGGAAGAGGTGAACGAACGATTCCATTGACCATCCGCTTAGCTGAAGCAACACTACTGTTTCGCTCTTGGCTGCGTATACGATCGATCTATGCTAGAATGGAGTGACCGAGCGGTACAACTGTTCATAACACAAAGCACAATGGACTTAAACTACCCCTCCCCCAGCCCTACTGTTCGCCATGGTACATCCGCTCTNTAAGGTCGTACAAAAACTCTTCCTCCTTCAATTCCAGTCCTATTTTCACATCGAACGGGAGCCTTGATCATCCACACATGTGGTAGTGTCACTAACGAAAAATTTGACCAAATGCTACTTCGTCCAAAACATTCAAGTCTCGCCATGTTTGCTTTTCGTCAGCGATACAGTTTCAAAATGGCTGCGAACTCTGGTGAGTAACGAACATCAGAAGTGTTTAGCTGGAACGATATAGACACGGGGTATTGATGTGTGCTGCCAGAAAAAGATCAGCCGGATCGTACTGGCGCACTCTGATCCAACTACGTCTTAGCTAACGCTCAGTTGACTAGGTGCTTCGAAGGGGCGGTCCAAACGTACGACACAGCGACGGTTGGACTGCACCACTGAACACCATTCTAAAAGCTTTAGCGGAAAAACTGGCAAGAAACCTACTTGATAATATCAATTGACGTTGATTGTTTGTCAACCACACTGCATTTTGCTACCCTATTAAGTGACGGCATCGTGGATTTCTGTTGAGTCTTTATGTCTACTTGACACACCACGGTCAATTCCAGCCTTCAGCTCAATGCAAGCCTGTAGATTGTTCCATTCGATTCTAGTCACTGATGCGGGTCGAACACTTTGTGAAACTAACGGCTCGCCGATTCCCAATTAAAGGAATTGCTCGTGTCTGGTGGGAACATCTAATGAACAATGGCGAAGTTAGTCGTCTAATGCTGGGTGCTGATGGTCATTCGTTGAAAAAGTTCGATCACGTATTGCGAAAGCCTGTGCGCGCATATATATATACTTTGGGAGAGATTTTAGAGACACTTCTTTTGAGAGCACACACGGACGGAAATCAGGCTTTTGCAAATATGTCAGATGGTAAAATGAGTATGCCAAACAATATTTTTTTACTACCAGTGACCGTACTCTCCTGATCTATCTTTACATCTAGCTATATCACAAATGAGAGTGGAAAGTATTGTAAGCTCTACGAAGTAACATGAAATCGTTTCAGTGGTCGAGTAATCGATTTCAAAAATAAGCCGGTTAATTGGATGAAATAAACGGAATAAAAAGCTCCATTAAATTTATTAGTCCAGATGAAACGCGAAACAAGTGTGACAATGTGTAAAGTAGATGATTCCGGGAAAGGATAACGCTTACTGTGTGATTGGCCAAAATGAACTGGATCCCGTCCAATCGCAACAGTTTCCGCATTGCACTATAACCCCGGGACAATTCTGACAGTAAATCTAACGTGCGACGCAAAATGGGTTCATGACAAGTCCAATATTTTAGATTGGTTAGAATCTTTTCCACGAACGCACTCAGGACAGGCAAATCGTCGGAGAAACCCAGAACTTCCGATAGACGGAGATAGACCTGTAATTGGAGTGCAAGAGGGGCAACAGAGCGTCTTATTGTAAACGAGAGCGACTATAAACAGGTATAATCAAATCAAAACTATAAGTATTATATAGTTGAGAGAATACTAACGGATATTTATTCTAATTACTTTAAACCTCGAATGCAATAAAAATTATTTGGACAAGGCATCTCCTTTCATATACATATGTATACCAGAACAGAAACCACACACACAAACACACACACACACACTTACTCGAGACATGCGACCAACAGATTCGCTTGCATAGATTCGTCGAAACTGTTCGAAAAAACTGAGTGAGGCCATCTCAAGACGACTGGCTCCGGCCGAGGTGGCCAGAACGCTGGGGCGGTTTTGCGAGGAAGCGGACATGGTGAGACGATTGGCGGTCAATCGCATCAGTTGTAGCACGCGACAAACCAATTCGCCGTCGTAATCATCATCGGAACTGGTGTAGTTCACACGACTGCCGATCAGAGCACCTGGATCAGCCGGAATAAGGTGGTTTAAGTCATACAATAATAAACAACACAAACTCTCGAGATTGTGCACACTGGTGGCAACGATGTTGGATATAGGCTGAATTTTGCCATATTTTATCCAATAAATTAAATTTCCCCTCTCCCAAACAGAAAGCCATAAATAACTTGGACATGATAGAGCGTGATGTAGTGCATCAAATTCTTGCGAAGCAGTTGTGAAGGTATTTGTCTTCGTGTACTAAATCGGACAGTGGAATAGACGAGTAACACGAAAGGAAGCCACCTGTGGTATGACGAAAAGAGCTCACAGCCACATCAGCACACATTACAGTGATTAAATGAATGCGACTGTGCTAGATGATATCAACCTTTTTATAAGTGAACCGAGAGCATAGGGTGACGCCAAGTACTGTTATCTGTTGGTAAGTGTTATATAATTTGCTGCTAGATCACACAACCCAAGCGCCAACCGTTGCTCTTCATTCGTCCCATCCCAGCCCTAATTTCTGTCAATAAAGGTAAATATTCGCATATAGGAGAAGAAAAAAGATTCTCCTAGTCTGCTTGGACATGTTGTTCGCTTTGCATATATAAATACATTGAGATGAGCAAAACTGAAACGAATCTCATAGACATACCGGCCATATAGACAAGCCAAGCAAGGCGATGTTCTTCATAGTTAACTATTTGGACCAGACTGGGATCAGGTACTGTGGATTGACTTAGCATGGATAATGCCTTTTCGTAGCTTCCGGCAGACTCGTCAAATAGCTGAGCTACCACACCGCAAGTTTGGGCGANTTGGGCGAACCCGCACCGACCGATCACAGCGAACTGAAACGACGACGGAAGAACAGGGTAGACAACCAATAATAAAAGACCGATTCTGTGTGCGGAGCGAATATCATACCCAATTCGTTAGAACAGAACGAAGACAAATATTGGGAGTTGTTGAAATTTCTTTCTTAGCTCCCCAGTCACCACAAAGTAAAACAATCTGGCATTTATTTATACAAGACAGTCTTGGCAAGTACAGGGTGATAAGACGGACACAGAACCGGCCTCACGGTAACGTCGAACATCGTCCGCATCCCTGATCATGATTGAACAAGTGAATCTGGTCAAGATGAGGCTGACAAATGCATTGGAAGCACGGGGTCCTAAAAAGGTCATTCATGCTTTTAGTAAACAGAGTAGAAAACTGCGGATAGTTTAAGTACTATATCGGGGAGGGAAATGTGGCTACAAAATCAGGTGGGTTTGATCCGATATCTAACTCCAGTAAACGAGCTAATAAATCAATTGGACACATTTTTGCATCCCGGTAACCAGTCATGTCTCTAGTGAGAAAGGTTTCGATATGGTTTCGTCACGCACGTGCTATACTCATTTGTCAAACTGATACACTCATGGTGTCGCCGCAGAATCCACATACACCTAACAGAACAGAAAAAGGATGGATGGATCGTAGGTAAATAACACAACACACCAGTCTGATGGGACAAAAGAATGAACGATTTCAAGGTCACAGCGGCCGGGAGAGGGGGGTATGTTACGCATGGATCTTCAAGTATATCTACTCGGCGTGCATAGGTTACCGAGGCGGGATTGATGTGAAGATATGTATTATTTATCCAATCGATTCCTATTGTTATTTTTTTCATCACACACCTAAGTGTGATGTATAGCAGACGGGGTGGAACCCTATAGTTACGAGGACCTGCTGTTCAGTGGCGGATACCGGCAACCTGAGCTCCGGGACTTGGAGTGGCGAACCACATAAGGCCCCGATAGGTTAGGCGTGGTATTGAACCGGACAGCTTCTACCACCAAAAGCTGCTGTGTAGGTTGTGTTAGGCTTCTCTGTGGCTCAACTCCGGATCAGTGGAGTTTAGAGTCATTTGTGTGGATACTGACTTTCTTGAACTGTCGTCGAGACCCCACTTTGACACTCATCCATTCACTCTTAATCAGCTGAGTGGATGAGTGACCAATAAGCAAGGAATGAACCATAGATGTTCTAGACTGTTAGCTGTGAATAGGTAATTGAACGCAGCTCATCAGAAATGCGTTCTGTCAGACTGGTTACATTAGTAAGATCTGTGGAAACGAATATTTTCCAACATTACTATAACATTTCCCGCTGTCCCACCCACACCAACCACATTCGGTGTATAATTTCAAACTTCATCCACGGTTTACCTCGATAAACGACCAATCATTTTCAGACCGGGGTTCCTTCGATAGGCTTCAGGTTCTGTCCCTCCTTAGGATTGTATATTCCATCTCATTCATCCCATCATGTTCTTCTTCCTATCCTCAGACTATTGGCAACTTTGGGTCACATGCGCAACGCGAGATCTGGATTCAGCATCGAAGTGGCTGTTCAGTTTTGCCAAGTTCGGTTTACGACATACCACAGATAACATAATTTTTTTGGAATATAAGGTTTTTACTCTGAAGTGAAGACGCCTGCTTCTCGTCCGATTGCAGTGCAACTAGAATGAAGTCTGCGAGGAAGCACACAGACCGCAGTGCGAATGCTTTGCATTGAAAAGGTTGCATGTGAACAAACGAAGCTCCTTATAGTATTCCATGTTTGTTGTACTGACTAGCCGGGTTCAATTTTCGTTTTTCATTCACAGGATTTGAAGTTCGGTACCCAGGTTAAAACCACGGCTATCCGATTGATGCTTTAGGCGACTTCCTACGGACGCTCAAGCCATTCATTCACCTAGATGAGCAATAGTTTTCTTCTTTAAAAATCAAGATGTACAACCAAAATATTTTGAAAGAGTGGGTGAGATTCGAACGGAGGCATGGTTAAGAATGCCACTACCGAAAATATAAACACCACATCAAAGCGATGAATGATGCGACTCCAAACTACCTCCGAAATCCTCAGCATGGTCGGGGGCGGGTGT